>VYYI01000452.1:0-30000 GCA_021029175.1 Bilobella aurantiaca
AAAAGCAATAGCTCTCTCTGAGACTTCATGACAAGGATGTCAAAAACTTCTTTTAAAGTTGAACAAGTCTACGAGTAGGTCCAAAATGTGAAGAGCCCTTAGTCAGTCTAACATTAATTTGACCCTTAGCCTGTGGAGAATTGTTGTAGCGTAAGTACCCAGTCTCTTTTACAACGGATTTCATACCTGGAGATTTTTCTGGAGAGGAGTTGCCTGGATTTTGTAAAAAAAGGAGAGTGAAAGTGAAGGTGAAAGTTGGGTCGTAGAGACCATTGAGAACTTTGTAATTTGTAAAGGTACTAACTGATATTTTTGGTTTCCCTTTGGGATTTTGTAGCAGATTTATAGGATGTAACCTATGCGCTAGAGTAGGTAACTTAATTAATTAAAAGACGAATTGTCATTTCACCTGTGATCCTACAATCCCCTTGTCCTGGGGCGTGCATTAAGTGTACCTCGACTAGTCCTTAGGTCTCGAAATATTCCTATTTATGAACATAGATACAAACATTGTTAAGGCTAGCCTTACTCCACCACACCACAAAATGAATCTTCTGGTGCGAATGACAACTTGTTAATGATAAAGGTGCTCAAATTAGCTTTCCCTGAAAGCCAAACTCCACATTTACCTGTTCCTTTGCTAATAAGTAGAATTAATCAATAATAAGGACAATTGTAGTAAAATACTTTGTTTTTATTTAAGTTCCTCCGGGCTTAATTAAGTAAATTTTCTCTCTTTTTTGGTTTCAGTTATACTTTAGATTTTTTTTTTAGAATAATTTTCTAATTAGAATTTGGCGTCAAATTTTTTAGATCAATCTTTATGTTCAAAAGCATATCACAATTCACAAATTGTCAAACGTTTTGATTATCCGATTACATGTGTTAATTACATTATTAAAAAGCCTAGTACCCGTAAGTTATTTTACGATTAACTATTTTAACTTTACTTTTTTTGTTGCGATGTTACGTTATTTTGAGTTGTGTGTGCCTCTGATTAGTAATGTCGGTATCAGATTTCTAAAAAATCGGTTTAGACTAGAAAATTACAGAATTACGGGACGGAAGTGTGTGAAAGACAACAATAAAAAGAGACAAACCTTGATTAATGACAACTAATTATGCAGCCACTGTCAAAATTTCTTCATTTCTACAAAACGCTGAATATTATTTCAAGACGCTGCATATTTCAATTTTAAAGTATCGTTACCCAAGAGTTCCGTTGCATATCACCAAAAATGCTCAATTAATAATAAGTATTGATTAATAATTACACTGATTTTGAGTCTTTTTTTACAGCTTTCATGTTGCGATGAATTCGTATTGTATTGCGAATTACGATGAAATGCTATTAAATCCTTCTAACGCGTATACACCGCTCTTGGATTGGAAATTCATATTTAATTGCTTAACTGGGTTTTAAATGTGCGATATTAAAAGATTCTTCTAAAATTCATGCATTTTGGTTTTTATTTGATTTATAAGCAAAGCTTATGAGGAAAAGCTTATTTATTAGAAGTTCGCATGAAATGAGCTAAGAAGTTGTAGCCGGTTGCCCATTCTAGATTTTCCCATCTCTGTGTGCTGTTATATCCTTTATTGACTTCGGGAACTCTTTGAGTAACCGAAATTTATTTGCATTTGCGACGAAACGAAAGGTTTCGTCTATTTTGATTAATTATTTAAGTAAGTAATCTAATTGTTTGTAGTGGTTAAGCGACGTTTTTGTACTGCTTATATCGTTAGAAAACGAAGAGACAAGTATCTGATAATTTTCTGCTCGAGTGGTTCTTAAGTTAATTGCAAGTTTTGATAAATTATTAGAATAGGGTAATTGATATGGAGGAAGTTGCGAAGCTTGAGTACTTGTCACTGGTTTCCAAAGTATGTACCGAGCTAGAGAATCATTTGGGTCTAAACGATAAGGACTTGGGTAAGACATGCTTCTTCTATTCAAAATTTTGATTACTTTACATGGAAAATAATTATTAAACGCTTATGAGAAGGATTTACTGTAGAAATGTTGTTATGTATTGCAGCGGAGTTCATTATTGCGTTGGCAGACGAAAATGGCACATTCGATGGTTTTCAACAAGCACTGGAGAAGAACGGGGCGGAATTCACGGTAATTGAAACTGGCTAGAACCGTAGCTGGTGATTTGTTTGTATCGATAACTTGATGATACTTATTTTCCATAGGATTCCCTAATGGCGAACTTGTACCGCTTGATTCGACACATGAGAGCTCAAAACAAGAAAGAGAATGCGAAAACTTCGCTCCCAGTTAGTGCCACAGACATTAAGAAGGAAGAAATGGGGGACAAGTTTCCGTTTCTACGAATTCCGGATAACCCAGACGTTCTTACAATGTTAGATGCAGAAATTAAGGAGAAGATTCAAAAAGAAGAGGAAGAGATAAAGGCGAATGCAGAGATTTCCGACATGATGGCCACATTAGAGTCTTTGGCTCCTTCGAAGGCTGATGAGGTAGAAAAGACAAGCAAGCGAAAGAGAAGCAGAAGTCCACACAGAAGCTCTCGTCGGTCAAGGTCACGAGACCGAGGGAGTAGAAGATCTAGAAGTCGGGAAAGAAGATCAAGAAGTGGTGGCAGACGTTCCAGGTCACGAGACAGGTCCCACCGAGACAAAAGAAACGACAAGGAAAGAGAAAAAAGATCAAGAAGCCGGAGCAACGGAAGAGACCGTCGTCGAGAGTATATGCGCCAGGAGAAACCATATTTGAGTGACAAAATTGCACCTCAAGACCCGGAAGTTGGAAAGGTAAATTGACTCGGTTAAAAAAGAATTATAAATTGAAATCTAAACCACAACATTATAATTTGTTTAGATATACAATGGCAAGGTAGCATCACTGGTTGGGTTTGGCTGTTTTGTACAATTGGATGGACTTCGAAAGCGATGGGAAGGACTCTGTCACATATCTCAGCTGAGAAGGGATGGACGAGTCAACCAAGTTTCAGATGTGATCACTAAGGGTCAACCAGTAAAGGTCAAGGTTATATCATTCAGTGGCCAGAAAGTGAGTTTGAGTATTAAAGATGTGGACCAAGAAACAGGAGAAGATCTTAATCCCGTGGTCGTAAATCACAACAGAGTGTAAGAACCGTTACCAAGTTGTGGAAGATCGATTTGATTTGACCTAAACTAATTAATTACCTTCTAAATCCACAGCCGTGAAGAAGACGTAAATGAAATGAGGAATCCCGATCGACCTTTAGGTAGAGCAGGATTTCTTCCGCCCTTGGCAAACGACGACGATCTACGGATCAAAACACATCGAATCTCTTCTCCAGAGAGATGGGAACTGAAGCAAATGATAGCTGCTGGCTCGTTGGACAAGCGAACTTTAGAAGACTTGGGTGACGAAGTAAGTTATTTTATTCTTTCGAATTTCGAATACTAGCGTTGCCCGTTCTATCAGTCATGCATATATGCTTCACGCCATCACGCCATTTCCATATTCTTTCAGCTCTTTGTTCTGAATGATAACGAGGATGACGAAGAAGATATTGAGGTAGAATTGCGAGAAGAAGAACCTGCATTTCTACGTGGAGTTGGTGGTGGACGACTTCTTCATGACTTGTCACCGGTTCGCATAGTAAAAAATCCCGATGGATCCCTTGCCCAGGCGGCCATGATGCAGAGTGCTCTATCAAAAGAGCGAAGAGAAGTAAAAATGAAAGAACGCGATGAAGCAGCTGGAGGGCACGACGAAACGAAACGGACGAATTGGAATGATCCTATTCCTGAAGGTAACTAAACGATACGATTGCGGAAGAATTGACTAATTTAGTTAATTCTGAAGACTGATAACATTTAAAATTATAACATACAGTGCCAGAAACCGATTCATCTACTTCACGTGGAACTGGGATGCCGATGAATTCTACAATTGACTTGCCGGAGTGGAAGAAGCACGTAATTGGTGGGAAGAAGACCTCATATGGTAAAAAGACGTCGATGACTATTATTGAACAGCGTCAGTCTCTTCCTATTTATAAGCTCAAAGATGAGCTTGTAAAGGTAAATAACTTGATCATAACAATTCAAATTATATTCTTTAACCCGAATCCATGAAACCAAGAAAGGGGTTTGGAGTAAGTTAAACATTGTCTGTTCTTAATTAGGCTGTTTTGGAGAATCAAATCCTGATTGTGATTGGTGAGACTGGATCAGGGAAGACAACACAAATTACTCAGTATATGGCTGAATCTGGATTTACTGTTCGTGGAAAAATCGGTTGCACGCAGCCGAGGAGAGTGGCTGCCATGTCTGTTGCTAAAAGAGTAGCTGAAGAATTTGGATGTCGACTTGGTCAGGAGGTAGGATACACCATTCGTTTTGAGGACTGTACATCACAAGAAACAATGATAAAGTAAGAAGCGAAAAAATTGTTTTCGAAATCATTTGATGAATTGCTATTTACAATTTGGTTCTGTCTACATAGGTACATGACGGATGGTATGCTTCTTCGAGAATGTCTGCTAGATCCTGATCTGAAAGCATACTCAATTATTATGCTGGACGAAGCTCATGAGCGAACAATTCACACTGACGTACTCTTTGGTAGGTTTCGAAATAAAATGACAATATTAATACAATTAAATCAATGTAGGTATTGTAGGTCAATTTAGCTGTTAACATTTTCGAAATGGAAACTAATCTCATATTATCCGATTGACAGGATTATTAAAGAAAGCAGTAACGAAGAGAGCAGAGTTGAAACTAATTGTAACGTCAGCTACATTAGACGCTGTCAAATTTTCACAGTACTTCAATGCCGCTCCCATATTTACAATTCCTGGAAGGACTTTTCCAGTAGAAATTCTTTACACAAAAGAACCAGAAACGGATTACCTTGACGCTTCTCTCATCACAGTTATGCAAATTCATCTCAACGAGCCACCAGGTATATAATTTTTTAAATACATACACCCTGGTAGTTAAACTGCATTCTAATTTCAATTAAAATACTTTCCAATCAGCAATGTACTAAATATCGAATTGATTAATTCCAGGTGACGTCTTATTGTTTCTCACTGGTCAGGAAGAAATTGACACTGCATGCGAAGTTCTCTTTGAGCGGATGAAGTCATTAGGTCCCGACGTTCCCGAACTGATTATTCTCCCAGTTTATTCAGCACTTCCTTCAGAAATGCAGACACGTATTTTTGACCCAGCACCACCAGGATCTCGAAAAGTAAGGCATAACCCAGCTTTAAGTCAATCGCTTAAGCGAAGGCTTAAATTGCACAATTTGTGATTTGTTCTAGGTTGTGATTGCGACAAACATTGCCGAGACGTCCTTAACAATTGACGGAATTTATTATGTAGTGGATCCTGGATTTGTGAAACAAAAAGTCTACAGTTCTAAGACAGGAATGGATTCTCTCGTTGTAACTCCGATTTCCCAGGTAAGTATTAAACATCACTTCAAAATAAAGTTTAGCACTTCGTCTTAAAAATCATACCCGGTATTATAATTTCATAGGCACAAGCGAAACAGCGAGCTGGGCGTGCTGGAAGAACAGGTCCGGGAAAATGTTACCGCTTATATACAGAAAGGGCTTATAGAGACGAGATGCTTCCAACGCCGGTTCCAGAAATCCAGAGAACAAACTTGGCCTCCACAGTACTTCAGCTAAAGGCCATGGGTATTAACGATCTGCTTCATTTCGATTTCATGGACGCTCCGCCAGTCGAAGCCCTTGTCATGGCCCTGGAGCAACTTCATTCCCTCTCAGCTCTGGACGATGAAGGTCTGCTAACTAGACTTGGACGAAGGATGGCAGAGTTTCCGCTAGAACCTCCCTTGTCCAAAGTTGTGATCATGTCGGTCCAATTGGGTTGTTCTGAAGAAATGCTTACAATTGTTTCCATGCTCTCCGTGCAAAACGTTTTTTATCGTCCGAAAGACAAGCAACAGCTGGCAGATCAGCGCAAGGCAAAGTTTCATCAGTCGGAGGGTGACCATCTTACATTACTCACCGTCTACAATGCATGGAAGAACAACAAGTTTGCACCAGCCTGGTGCTACGAGAATTTCATTCAAGTGAGGACTTTGAAGAGGGCGCAGGATGTCCGGAAGCAGCTTCTGGGTATTATGGACAGGTAAGAAAAATATGGAGCACAACTAGGGCATTTGGAGTTAACCAACGCTAACTGTCTGAATTTTCTAAACGATTCTAATATTTAAACGTTTCCAACAGGCATAAATTGGACGTAGTTTCTTGTGGCAAGTCGACTGCAAAAGTGCAACAAGCTATCTGTTCCGGATTCTTTCGAAATGCGGCGAAAAAGGATCCCCAAGAAGGCTATCGTACCTTGGTAGATTCTCAAGTCGTTTACATTCATCCGTCGAGTGCTATTTTCAATAGGCAACCAGAATGGGTCGTTTACCATGAACTGGTACAAACAACTAAGGAGTATATGCGTGAAGTCACTACAATAGATCCAAGATGGTTGGTTGAATACGCTCCAGCCTTCTTCCGTTTCTCAGACCCCACGAAATTGTCCAAATTCAAGAAGAATCAGCGTTTGGAACCGTTGTACAACAAGTACGAAGAACCCAATTCCTGGAGAATTTCAAGAGTTCGAAAGCGAAGGAATTAAACGCACCAACTGGGTTCCACTTTGCAAAAATGCTAATGTTAATTATTTTATTGGAAGTATTACTTTTAGGCATATATTAAATCTGCAGTTTTATTGACTGGTTTTGAATTTATCAGCTACAGCGGTCTCCTTTTCCCATATAACGAGACAATACAGAAGATACGGTGTCACCAATACGAGCAATATACAGGTTACGATTACAATTCTGTCCTTAAGCTTCGTAGAAGAGCTTGAGGCAGCAATTTCTTCTGAAAATGACACCAAGTATTTTTCTCGGAAACTATCATTTCTATATTACTACCTTTTCCAGGAAGATACGTTTTGTTTTGTAGGTATAACGTAACAGTCCGGTCGTGACGGAAGAGCGTGATTGGTGGGTCACTCAAATTAACCCTGTCTCCAAAGTTGGTTACCAAGTTCATCCGATCATTAGAATATTCAAAGATGGATACGTCTTCCTTGAAGAAAATTGTTTTCGCTTGATGTTTGATTATGCGCATTTGCTTCAATTGTCCAATATGACTTAACTTACCACGTACTCTCCGAGAATGTCTCGGATTGTGTGAGGTTTATAGAGCAACTTCGCCCGCCGGAAGAAATGGACTATTTGCGCTAATCCTAGGACTGCCTCAGGAGGATACTTATCTTTCAAAATGAAGATTCCTTTGTCGTCATATTCTTGCAGTGTTAGACAGTACTTTCTCAATGCTTTATGATCTCGAAAATCGAGGACAAAATCACTTTCTCCACTCGAAGAGTTGGCATCAATATTGTGAAGCGACATTTTTAAGCGAAACGTGGTATTTTTTTTGGCAAATAATTATTATCCTATTGCAATTTCGCATTGCAAACAAAATATTGACGCTCAGTCAATTTAATGTTACCAAGGACTTTAAATTGGCCAGTCTGCGTTTAGGATTCCGCGGGTTAAAATTACTAATTACACTAATCCTCATGCTAAAGTTAAGTGTTGTTTTAATACTTCACAGATTGAATAACATTTCGGACATCATAAAAGTACTACAAAAGCAATTTACGCTTTGGATTGGACACTTCTGAAAATTTGCAATAAGTTGGCGAAGCTTCAAGGGGGCTGCTAGTTCATGTAAAGAAAGTAAGCCACCGCTGCAATTACCAATGCACCGTAAGCCAGACACTTCAATAAGCCTCGATTATTCCCAATCCCAACGCTCGAAGATTTTACACGGCGGTGCTCTCGAAGTGCTTCCATAACAGTTTTGCTAAAGGATTGTAACTTTTCACGAACTTCGCCACTTGGAGCATCAGCGTTATGAGCCGCGTCTATCTCAGTCAGCAACTGTTGAACTGTAATGTAATCCACAATGAACATTTTTAACACAAGACCGTTCATGGATAATAACAAGCAATGTACCTAGTGATTAGAATAGGAATACCTTTGATTCCGTATTTGCTCTGCATGAATCCAGGTATTTTGAAAACCTCCTCCAAGACCTCCATTCCCATTCGAAAGTCTTGATCCATCTTCTGGGCTTTCACTACTATTGTACGCCAAAACCAGTGATTCATAAATCGGAGACAATTAAAATTCAATTAATCTTACGTCCATCCTCGTCAAATATAGTTCCAAAATCAAGGTAGAGGGTGACCTCATCGTTTGACTCGAAGAGCACCTTCAGAGGGTCCTCCAGCTTCACTCGGCGCATGTCCTCATCGTCGTCATTGCCTCGGATTTTCAAGTGATTGGCACCGTCCGCTTCATCCAAAACATTCTTGAGCTGAAAATATGTACTTTAGAATTGAAGTTAGGAGAAACCAATAATTAAAAATAATTGCAGGTACATTCTTCATTAAACTTAAACAAGTAATGCCTTACCACATAAGAGTTCAAAACCGAGGACAGCGGAATGTCCATGTCCGTATTCTTGAAGTGACATGTCACTGCAGACTGGAAAGGCTCTTGTCCAGTCCAGAAGGCCTCTTTGCCTGCAAATTCCTTGAGAACCAACGTGTACGGTGGTACAGGTACGTTGTCCCTGTCAGGTCCATCGCCTTGTTCCTCCAATTTATCAGCCATACTTGACGGCCAGCCCCAGGAATACACGATTCAGCAGTAACGTCAATTAACGAAACTAATTAGCGGGTTTAAGGGGTAAAAATGGGTTAAATCAACGATTATTTAAGAAGAATTCAAAACAAGCTTAATTGAAATTCTACTTTCAAATTAATTAATCATATGAAATTTTCGATTTTTGACAATGAATGAATGCATGAACTGAATAAGGGGAATGCCCTCAAATTGTCTTTTCAAAGACGAGATGTCGTTCAGCCTGCAAATGTGGACAACGTCAAACTGACGCTAAAAAATTAACGATTTAAGTTTACCAATTGATAATTTAAACTTTAATTATACATATTTAACTTTAAATGTTCAGAATAACAAAAGCTGATTAACTTTAATCATCAAAAATTATTGGAACATGTAGCAAAAATACAAAAGTGTGAAAAGGTAACCCTTGTTTGTCCATTTTGAAAAATTCGGTTCAACATGTATGTAAATGAAACCCTGATTAGAGTTGTGCGCGTTCGCAGTTTTTCGATACCATATTTCCTTTTTAAATACATTCTTATTTTCTTAACTAAATTAACGCTGTAAAAATACTTTCCCGAAATGAGAGGACTGGACTCACTGGACTAAAATTTTTGTAATAATTCCAAAATTTATTTTCTGAAATCCGTGAATCCTTGATTACAGAGTTGCATGTAAATTAACGGAAATTGTAAACAGTTACAAGGTAAAATAGATTTTACATTTGAGTTTGTTTTTAGATTTCTAGGCATCTAAAGAGGAGACATTTTTCTTTTTTCTACTATTTCTATAAGAATCACCATATTTCGTAACATTGCCTTTAGTAAGAACTGAACTTTCGTAGCATTTCTCAACCCAAACCAAATTCGTTTTTCATTTTTACCAACGATTTTTTCAACAAAAACTGAACCCCTCCCTCACATACTTATTTTCTTAGAATACACGTAAGGCGTCAGTAGTCGAGAGTTAACGAGGTTTTACGTATTTTTAGAAATTAATAGTTACTGCGTTACGAGTACACGACTAAAACGTTGGCCTTCGAATTTTGATTAGAGACGAAATCCATCGAATTCCTTACACCAAAAACTAGAAAAGATTATTGTTTGGCAACTTAATTTGATTTCCCTTCCTAACATCAAATAATTAATGTCTAATTGTAGCAACATTTAGTAAACTTTTTAAAGCAGTTGAGTCACCCTAGGACCACTTTCAAATACTTTTTTTTATAGCACAACGAATTCTTGCATTTCGCTTGAGTATTTTTTAATTAACGATTGACCGTAACATAAAGTCTCTTGTCCAAAGTTCTCGGTAGTCAAATGTCGTCAGAAATAGGGAAACAGCTGAAAACAAATGTAAGACAGTGGGAAGAGGGCTTAATATTAATGGGTGCAACATGCGTTAATTAAAATTATTCTAAACAGAGTATAATAGTTATAAATTCTAGTTGAGCTCAGTTCTGTGTAGTCAACGACTTTTTACCGTAAACATGAACTTATAGAGATGAGAAGAGTTATTGAATTTTTACAAGGATCACTGAGGTAGGTAAATTGACTGGATTTCTTTTAATTAATCGTTATTTTAAGAACGAAAAGTATTTGAAATAAGACTGATATTATAATTAACATTGAGCCGAATTCACTGAAAAGCAAAGCAAGAGGTTAAAAAACCATTCGGACAGTAACTAACAGAGTGTTGAGTTACCAGAGATAAAAAGGATTTACACAACTATGGTACAATTGGCACATTTAAGGAGCCTGAATTTAACAAATGTTTATAATACTCCATGTTTTCGAGTATTTAAGTTGATTCTTAAAAAAATGGAATTAAATTAAATGCACAGGAAGATTACTGTTAGAAGGACGCTGGTTTTGGAATTGGATTAAATTCAGAATTTTTAACCACAAAAAATACATGCTCTACAGAAAAGCCACTTGACTAAAAATTTTCTCCAAGACGCCATTTGACGTCTGTTACCCCCAACCAAAGCTCAATATGAATATTACACCTACGAAAACCCAGTTTTAAGTGGCCTTTTCCAGTAACAATCAGAAAAAGAAAGTTATATTTCATAAGTGCGTTGCGTCCCGTATTCGTCAGGCAGTTATTCGTGTAATTGGTACTTTTTTTGTCCCAAGTCCATTCACAAAAGGCGGTTCAGTTCAGTTTGGTTGAACTAATTTGCTAAAAAACGAATTACCCTCCTAATTAGGTTCTCAGTGCGATTTCTTAATATAGGAAACAACCAGTCTTTTTTTTATCAATGAAAATATTTATGATTTTTTTTATAACGTTTTCTTTTAAATTATCTCCACACAAAAAGGAATCTTATTTCTATTTGATACTTATTTAGCTTATGATTACGATGACCTAAGATTTAGCTTTACCGATGACGAGTAGGGTGCATTTATATTGGTCTCTTCTCTGCAATTAATAAGGCTACTGGGAATAGGCTTGAAGCAAAACTTAAAAAATGATCAAAATGGATAACCCGTTTACAATAATCGTTCTTGTTCAATGTAGCACTGTTCTAAGGTATCATGTACGCCGAGCCGAGAGCAATATGAAATTAAATTCACATAACGCTAACTCTTACAAGTCTTCACTGCAGGAAGAACAATCAAAAGGCGACAGCATCACCCTGAGGCAACGCTAATTTTTTAACAAAGAACGATTTTCTCAAGAGGCTTCCATATTTTCATTTGTTTGTTTGTTTGTGGCGTTAAGTCCTATACATTTTGCGCTTTTTTGTAATTTGGAATTACACGGAAAAATAAAATATTTACTCACTAAAATCATGTCCTGCATTTCTTTGACTGGAACATACTAAAGAGAAACGTTGGTGAGGTCACGTAACGTTGCTTTTGAGTAATGATCGATGCGATTTTCGCTAGGATTGATCGACAATCCAAAACACGACTAATTTTGAACGAATAATTAGTTAAAAAACGACTGATAAATCCTGATTTAGAAAAGAGTGACGAAAGGTACAATGTGTCTTCAGTTTGTAATTTCCGAGTAGCGCACTACCCCTTCACGAATTTCCTATCTAGCAAAGAAAGAACCGCATTCCAAAGGCAAATGCAAATGTAAGTGATTAAGTCTCCTTCCTAAACTGTTACAACTTTAAAGTTATTCCTACAAAAAACTAGAGGGCTATACTATTTAGTATTTCTTGTATTTCCCGTGCTTCCTGGAGGCGAAAACAGTCTTCAGGAAAATGTTGGCTATAATGTTGGCAGACAGTGAAATTTTTAAGGACACCTCTTGCAAGTTACATGTAAGAACGCTCTTACTCCCATAAGAAATAAGTATTCCGGAAGAAATTACAAGTGTTCTACGAAATCAAGTTTCCATCACTCCTCTGACTAAGGACTTGTTCCAATTCACATAAGCTTCCAAAATAAGTACGAGTACGAGTACACTTAGGTTTTTTCGTAGTTGCCTCCCTGTAGAGCCCGATTCGGAAGAAAATTAAATTACGATAGAAAGAGCGTTGTACGGAAAGTCGTCTTCTATGGGACGTATTTGCAGAATTTTTGAATTCCGAGGCGAGGGGTTTCAAAATAGCGTTCTTGACTTAGTTATCCTCTCGCTCTTCTTCTAGTGAAGTGTGGTTGTGAAAAATGGCGCTGCTGCAGTAGTCAATTTATTAAGTGTGGCATCCGTATTCCAATCGAGCATGATTTTCTCATTCATTAATCCTCTGCCTGAGAGCCGTAGTCCGAATTGGAATGTGTAGAATCGTAATCTAGCACTAGCCGCTTGATATGAGACAACTTTCCATGCAAGTACTGAAATTTTTGGCGTGCCGACTCGTATTCTGGATTCGCTTTACTAGAAGCATACTCTTGGATTATCTTCTCCTTAACCATCTACAACAAAAAGAGTCGATGTAGCTCTATTTCCATAATTTGATTAAACGTTATTTAATTCTTAGCCATTAGAAGAGTTCTCACCTGATAATCGTGGCTTCCATGTTCCGTCTGGCGCAGTCTTTCGTCAAGATGAGCAAATAATTTGGAAACTTTGTCTATCACAGAATGTAACCGCATGTATTCCTTGTAATCGGCATTAAACTCCGCCTTATACCGATCCCTTTGATCTGCCGTACGAATGGGAAGAAATGTCCTAAACAAATTAAAAATTCAACGTAAATTACGTGAAACACGTTTTTGAAGTTTATTCCTAAAAACACTCCAATTATTCTAAAAAGGGTAATAATCAACTCACGTCAAGTACTTGAGTGAGGACTGATTATCACTACCCTCGTCACTCCGTTCCCGACTTTTTTCTAATTTCGCCTCTTTTTTCGCCTCCTTTTCCCTGGAACGATCCTTTCCTCCGCGGATTTTCACTTCCTTGTTAGAAATTCTAGGCTCTTCCTTGCTAACAAACGGCTCAGGGACTGGAACATACAGTTCACGCGAATCATAAGTCTCGAGCTCCCCTTTAGCAGGGGCAGTCGGGGCAGTTTGGCTATGACCATTCAGGTAACCCGTTCCAGATGGAGATGTACTTGGATCCGGTGTGCACTTCCCCATGCCTGAGTAATTTCCTGCCAAGCTACCATTACTATAGTCTGATTTCCCACTGCCACTACTACAGCTACTGCCTCCGTTTCCACTGTCGATTGAGTCCGTTTCATCAGAATCAGGAAGCTTCATCCCTACGCCGTAACCCGATTGATCCATCGGTTTCGTGCCTTGCCACGGATACGAAGGGTACTCATAAGATTGAGGTGAAAGCCCAATTTCTATTGGACCGTTCCGATGGTTAGTCCCTCCCTGGGAAGAACCGAAATTCCCACTCATTCCGAAATGTCCACTAGGACTCAGCCTCTCATTTGGAAGTCTCAGGTGACCACTGTTTGGAGCATGTCTACTGGGCAGTGACGAAGGGGAGTGGTAAGGATAGTCCTTGTCCCGAGAGTTAGAATTGGCACTAGGCGGCATTGAATTAGAATGTTGGTTGCTACTTGAGGAGTTGGGACGCTTAAAATGTGAGATTCGCTGCCGCTTGGCACTGTCCCCTTCTATGTCGAAGTCTGCCGAAATGGGTCTCTTCGTTCCAGGCAAATGAAAAGGCTCTCCCTGTCCATGACCAAAGGACTTGGCTGAGTATCCGGGCGGAGACTGTCCAGAGTGGTTGCTCACTGAACTCCGAGGCGACAAACTACTCAAACTTCCTCCGCTCCCAACACTACAGTCACTTCCAGGCGGAGTTAGATTTTGAGGTTTCCGCCTAGATACAAGGTAATCTCAGCCATAAAGCGGGAACTACGACTCATTCAGTTTTGATGCTAAATCCTTTGTCAACCCTCACACTTACCGCTTCATTATCTGGCTCTCTTGTTCCGAATAGAACGGCCAATCCTCTTGAATGTCGTTCCAAATACCACGATTTAGAATATACTCATTGTTACGTAAGGCAGATACTTGGGAAAGAAGAGGCATCAGTAATTTCCTATCCTTCTCTGACATGCCATCTAAATTAAACAACTATTAGTTAAAAAAATCCAATGCAAATTCTACAAAAAAAAAAGAGACCACGAACACCATTTCTTACCTCGGTTGAGTCGCATCATAAGTTCTGGTTTCTTGTAGGGTTTCAGAGCCAACAGGTGAATTAGTCGATCCCTGGGAATAAAAATGAGTTTCAATTTCTCATGCCTTTAACATATATTTGTTCTACTTAAAATTCAGAGTCCGATATTTTGGCGTTAGTACCTGAGTGGCCTCTTAGTAATGCTTCCGCCACCATTAGGCTTCTTTCCAATACTTCCGTTTGAAGGATTGGTAGGATTCCGGATGAAGGCATTATTGGGTGCATGATTGTTTGGCGGATGATTTCCAGCGTTGGTGTGATTGTTGTTAGTTGCTGCTGAGTGATGAAAAGGCGGTGGATTGTATCCGTTGATTGGCTTCTGTAGCGTAGGCTTTGACTGATTGTTGAAGCTGTTGTAGCTGGGCGAAGTTTTGTTGCTCCCTTGAGTCATGAGCGGTGTAATTGAAGACCGAGACACTTTCTTCTTGACACGTCGTCCTATATCAGCACCGTTGGGCTTAATTTCCTTAGCACTGTTATCCAAAAATAAAAAGATTTTTAACTTTGAGTTATTTCTATTTTTTCGAAAATTTGCCAAATCGAAATTTTTTACCAGTCATGTTTCCTCGTCTCCTCGAGAGCATTCATCCTTTGCCGTGTTGTCTCATAAACATCATCTTTGGCTTTGATCCTCAGCTTGAAGGGCACTGTTCCCATTGATTTCAAAGAACTGAAAGGAAAATTATAATCAGCAGTTAGTACTCAGTTTCTCCTTGTGAATTGCAATTAAGCAGAGAAGGTAATTTCAAAGTGTTCAGGCACAAGGATAAGACTCTTTTCTTTCCAAACATTTCCTATTTCAAACATTCGGCCAAAGTACACTCCCAATTATTTCCTATCAATCGACCACGTATCATCTCTCAACTTCTTTCAGCTATCCAAGCGTATTGACTGCTGAAGTCCCAGCGACCCAAATCATTTCTATGCTGAACGTGCGACAAATCACATTGTTGTCGATTGGATGGATTGGCGTATTAGGCCATCATTTGAATACCACGTTCCGCTGACAAATCTAGCCGTGCGTACCATCGTTTAGTAATTCCTCCAACCATATTTTTGAGGAAAAATTATTGCCATTGAACCATTACGCTTATGAACTCTAATTTTAACGGAATGTATAATGTGAAGCTTCTTTCTGTTATACTGCCCTACTGCCTAACTTCTATTGATTTCGTGCATCATCCTTGTAACGCCGACAAGAAAAACTTTAACTCCATTACCAAGTAAGTGGTTGAATTAATGTAAAAAATTAGCAGAGCGAATCAGCAAATAATTATATTAAGTCTGCTTGCTTGCCTCAAGCCGCTCTAGATACTCTAACTGTGGTCATTTCTAATTTTTTTTTTGCGTTATTTGGTCAAGGAATTGTACGTTTAACGATCATCATGTCCCACCGTACTTAGCGATCTGTGATTTGTAAAGAACATTTTCTCTTTAAGATTATTTGGTAAGAATAGAACCAGGAATTGCATCGTAATCAAATTGGCAGCTACAAATTCAAGCAATCTACCCCACTAAACTTCTCAAGGCAATTTGTCACAATTACCTTACCACTCGCAATGCAAACCACCTCACTTGACGTTGGCCTTTCAAGTTTCTCATAAGATTTCATATTTTGATTGCGAGCGCAGTCATCTAAATCTCAATTTGGCAACCGATTGCAATTGCACAGTAGTAGTTCGATTATCGATTAGGTCGTGAAAAGGAGATTAATAACATGTATATCTTGTATAAACAAGAGCTCTTAGGGAATCTTTTATTCATTTCTATTATTCGCAGCATTATCATCCGTCCCTTGATCCTCTTCTCTGCATTTAGTGCTATTGCGCAAAATCTAACGAATGAGAGAGTAGTCTCACCTTGAGCCACATTGTTGAATGCATTCAAAACTTCCCTGCGGTCCTTCAATATCTGCGTTAGATGAGAGACTAAAGTCAAAGCGACTGTTGGATCCTTCGGAAGATGGAATATTAATACGCTGAAAACAGAAAAAACAAAACCAAAATGAATATATCATACAAATTAATTCACTTAGTAATGTTACTCGTCATCCTCATTACTATTCTCCCTAAATATAAAACTTGGAGCGGCCAATTACACTTTCAACAGGTGCGCAATCCCGATCTCTTTTCATACCTTTCGCAATCCGCTCTACCATTCTAAAGTGGCAAGCGCCAACCAGACCAGAACGCGAAAGTAAAAATTTGCAATTGAACCTATTTCTAATGCAGTTGCGTTTTGTGTATAAGACAACAACGGTAGTCTCTGTAGTCAACTTACAGCAGCCTGTGCTTCTTTCTATTTCCATGCCGGTAGTATGAGAAGGGACTCAATGAATGGGCTTAAACGTACAAATGTAAATGAGGGTGCCAAAGTGTGCTAACATTCTTAAGTCATCGTTAACTAACTGTCTAGTTAACTTTCTCCTTTAGTGACTTGAACAAACTTTCCTTTGACATTCGCTAAAAAATTCCGGCGCCCCAGTTAGCAGCAGTATTCTAACTTTAATTAGCCAAGCCCAAGGGGTGGTAAAAAGTCACAACACCAACGCACTAAATGTGAATGTGACACTTAAGGGATTTAAGGCCCCTAATTCAGCATTCACAGTCATAACTTCGCATACATCACGAAAGCCAAGGTTCAATTCAATCCCTCCACTCCACATCTTCATTGATCCAATTTCATAATTTGAGCATCAACAAAAAATAGACCAAGGCCTGGAGGAAAAATAAGTGAGAAGGGATATTAATTAGAAAATGCCATTTTCAAAAGGATTTTCTACGTCATTTCAGATTTATAATGACAATCTGAAACGCTGCAGCCTTCAGTCACCGCGTGCCTTCAAACTTCCCCAAGTCATCCTCAATACGGTCAGAGATTCGTTCCTGGTAGCGCCATACTTACTGTAATATTACCATTGCGCTAATTTTATCAATATAAGCTGTCCTGCACGGCACATTTTCACAACTTGCCTCACCGCACAATTCTTTTTTTTTTTTTCATTCAGCAAAGCCGCAAAACCACAGCAGATTTTACGAAACTCCATTTGCATTGCTGAGGCAGGGTCATTAGGTTTCCAATTTTTTTTTTCAATTAACAGCACAAGGTTTGACTAAATTAGTCGCTAGTCGCTTATTATTAAAACTAAAATTAGTGATGGATACAAAGAGGAAAAAATCAAATGAGATCCAAACCCCAAATGGCAAAATGTTACCAGTACCACCACCACATCTACAAAATTAGCGAAAAATTGCAAAGAAGGAAATGGAAAGTGATGACTGACGCCAGAGTTAGAGATCAATTCGAGATGACCTCAGAAAAGTCATTGGTGTTGCTGAATCTCTGCTATTTATCATTTATCAATCATGTCACGCCAACCCAAGTCTGCTAGATTCTGGAAAATAGCAAGGATTCTAAAAATCAAGTTGCTCTTGACTCTGTCAAAGTCTCTTACTTTCGTAGTCGTCAAGTATGAATACCAAATTAAATTCTGGGTCATACCAAGGCAAAACTCCCCTTACTAATTTTAGAACATTTTCCAAAGTTCTAAACAAGCGTCTCCACTGTTCAGGATAATTTTATGGCAAAACGGAGTACTTAAATTAACTGTTGTTTGTCTCCTTTCCTACGCTAAAATCAATTTTCTCTCGTTTAGTAAATCGATTTTATCCGAAATTCATCCTCGTCCTTTTTATAAGGTCCGGTAGCTTGGCATCATTTTATTAATGGGAAAAGACTAATCAAGGAATCCAACCGTGTGCATGACCTCAAACCTGGTTGAAATACTAATTTCCATTAACCACACTTAACAGTCAGAGTCAGTCAGGTAGGTAGATTAATATTATAGTAAGAGCCCAGCAGCAGCCCTTGGTTTTGAATGATCTTCACATTATTTGGTTCCTCATTCCTCCATGCGATGCACAGTTGCTTTGGCTTTTGTCTCCTGCGATTTTGCATAGGGTAGATGGTAGAATTTTTGACACTCCTTAAACGCCTTTGCCAAACGGCTCGCCAATCCACTTACTACTAAATTCTTACAAATATAAGCGCAAGCGAGTAGCAGTCACCGTGCAGTAAACTTTGCGTTTACGGAAATCATATAGGTAGCATGTCGTGTTTCTATTAGTTTGTCAATGAGCACGATATCTTTTTAGGTCTTAGAGAGCGAATCAAGCAAAAACAATTATTGACAAAAGTTGTTAACTGTTATATGCCAAGCTAATTTACCTTGCATCTCTCTCTGTAGTAAGAAAAAATTCAAACCAATCTAGGAAGTAAGTGCATTCTGCAGACTACAGCAAGAAGCATCATCTTCCTTCAGACTTCAAGTATCCCATTCAATCATTGCATTCTAAAAGAACTTTCTCGCCTTCTTAATTCCTGCAACTCATTCATGTACTCATTGTTGAGCCTGACACAATTAAACTAGATATTCCGTTTTGTTTAGATTTGATCATTTGAGGATGATAGTCGCATCTCAAGCTTTTTCATAGTTTGTGAACATGCTATTTATAAATAATCGTTCATTTCCTTAGCACTAATAAGAGAAATAGAAATTGTCGTCGTCCCTTCAGAAAATGTCTACCGTCTACCATCTAGGTTGGAGATGTTAACCAGAATAACTAACTCATCTTCATCGAGTTTGGAGAAATTTAGGACAAGCATCGATCCATATTAGCATAAAATCTTCCAATATTATCATGTCAACAATAAATAAACATTCTGCAGATGTAAAGGTGCTGCTAGTTTCTGCAATTATTCACCTCCAATTCCAAATAGCAACCAAGCACTTTTACTTTTCGCCAATTTACCGCCAATTGGCTGGCATAATAAGAAGCGAAATAAATATACTATGAAATAAAATGTTGTTAAGTATGCCCTAGTCGACATTTAATGGTTTACAAATTCAATCATTCTCCTTCTAAAAACGCTTAACCTTGGCCTTCTAAACTCTCGTCCTCAGAAACAGAAAAGATTCAGGATTCAGGAAATCAGAAAGTAATTGATATCGATAGTCAATCGTTGGAGCTGGTTGTTTAGTTTTTATTACAGTATAATAAAGAATAGTAATAACTTGAAATTCCAGCTTTTAAAACACTTAAGCCTGTGACTATTTTTTTCTCAAAATGAAGCCATATTGACGTACTCCTTTTTTTTCAATTTACGTATACTTCTGATGGAAATGTTCCACAACCAAGGCTGACGTCAGATCACCTCATGCCTATACACAAGCTAAATGCTGGATTAATATCTCCCCTTTATCTTGTGCAGCAATCTCCCTCACCAGGTAAGCTTAGGTAGCAACAATCTCCCATTAATTTGGTAAGCCAAAACGCTGCAAATTCACTGTACGATTTCCGTTAAGTGCCAAAGTACCAATATTCCCAGAACTACAACAATTTTGAGTTTGACAGATAAGGAAAAAAAGACAAGGGCAAAATGTACAGAACCGAGTCAGTACACAACCACATGAATAAGCACAAAACTCCATTCTCCATTGTCTCGAGCGTTTAAATGGAACCGTGAAATAACAATTCTTTTCAAAATGCCCACAATACCAACCTAATTGACGCAAATATCAAAAACTTAATTATTTACTACTATCCTGTCAGGCTGATATGCACCTCTCTCTCTGGCCGAAAGCCACATTTCAAATTTAGCAAAGATGTTCCTATCCTTCCAAATCCAATCGAGTTTTCTTCCATCTAATTTTAATTAGCAAGGTACAAGACGAATAACATCTTCACCAAACGCCCTTTGCTTTCACTTACAGCGCATCAAAGTGCTAATCTTGTCAGAGTGAGGACTGAGGAGATCAAAGATGAACCCTTCGTCTCCATCTTCATTAATAATAAAAAATAATTTCTACAAGTGACCGACGATGTCTAGAGGCAGAGGAGACCTTAAGCTTTGCAGACCAACTTTCCTGAAAACAAACAATTGAAAAGGGCCACTGCACCCTGCACTTAATCGCGTGTGACATCTGACTTAAGTCGGAAGAGAAGGGAAGCCCCTAACTTTTATCACGTTTCGTTAGTAGTAATACATTAACAGGAATCAAATGTCTTCGACCTCACTAAACCAGCATACTGTAACTTCAAACAGTCAAAAACACATTTCATTATTTCACTCCATGGCTCCTAGACGAAAATCATGTTTGTAAAGGTAAAAGAGAATGGCATGGACTCGAGAAGCATAGACATATGGACAGCTGAACAAGTTAACCCGAGAACTTTCCTCCTAGGATTCGCTTTTATAAAAACCTAAACCTACCTGAGGCAAATGAACTTATTCAGCAACACCAGAGACGTAGACACGTTCAACAAAACCTTATCGCTCGATTTTTTTTTGCCAGAAAACAAACCCTCTTTTGTATGTAACGGAGGGCATCCACTGCATTTTACAGGGTTCATCTGGACCCGTCAGAGTTCAAAACAAAACGGACAAAGTTGCCTCTCAAACGCATGAAACTTCTGGGGATCGTGCTCTATTTCCTCTCAATTAAATATCATCCTATGTTAACTCATTACTACCTTTTTATTCCACTGACAAGTCAAATGGTCGCCTGGAGGAGATCTGCGATATTCCCCAATTATTTCATAATTAGTACATTTCTTTTCTAATTGAGCGATGGGGAATGAAAAAAAATTAAAAATTCAATGTATCAAGTATCCACACCCTTTTTAAGGAGGAAGGTGAAGGATGTATGGCTTCAATTCCAAGGGAAACAAAAGTTCTAACTGTGCATTGTCCCAATTCCGACATAATGTGATTAGGGGGACATGCCTGCGGAATCCATTGAGAGTCGTGCTACGGAGACTCACTTAAATTCTTCTGCTACATTACTGTGCAGGCTCAGAAACAGAATGACGACGAAAGTTAAGAGTCTTGCCAAACCAATTGCATCACTTCATAGTCAGAGCCGTCAGTCGTAATGGTCGCTTCCCTAACCCACTTTCAGCCTGCGAGATCCATAATAGAATTGGGAACACAATGTGGCCAAGAAAAGTTTCAGAAATGGGATCCGATGAAAGTATCAACTCCCAAGACTAATTTTGACATCATTAAATGAGATACCATTGATTTTTGAATACATTTTCTTAAACGCTTCACCGATAAGGTCTTTCCAATTTTATTCCTATAATTCTAATTCTCAACCATCCAGAAAATTAGTGACTACAGAAATGATTGTTTTCATTTTCATTCACGCCTACCATTTACCTACCTACACTCCTCACTCACAATGACCACTCGAAAGTATAAACGTGCGCATAACTTATGGGAAACGAAATTATGTAATGGGAATTCCAGCGTTTAACAAAGGACGATGCGAATCCTTGTATAAAGTTCACATTAGATAAATGTATTCTGGGATTCAGGGTGGATTGGGAATTTAGCCTTCTAATTCTGTAAAGTGGTTAGGATGGAGTTAAGTGTAATTAAGGAATCACATTGAGAGGCAGTAGCATTCGTTCGTTCCTAGAACTTCCCATTACCTAATATCCCCTAAGAGACAATGAAATTAGGAAGCGTTGTATTTCCCCATTGACTTTAAGTGAGATAGACAATAATACGGAAATACGGAAGTCCATCATCATCCTAAATTCATCCTAACCACTTTCACATTAGCAAGGTGATGTACAAATTGATCCCAATGCTCTCATTATTCTGAAGTGGAAACTCAAATAATTAAACTTAATTGCACTTCAGGTTACCTGCTAAATAAAAAAAAACCTCCCCTCCATCTAGGAAGTAACCAAATTCCACCAATTCCATTGCAAACTTACTTCGATTCTTCAAAATATCAATTCTTTAATTCATCTCACTTTAATAATTTCGCTGACTCTATAATTCCCTAAATTCTAATTAGAACAACACTTTTAAAATTTTCCACTCCGTTCTAAACAGAAGCGATCCAGAATTTCGACTCCGACCTCGGACCAAAAAGAAAACAGAAAAGAAGCCCTTGTTTGTCCGTTATCCATGTTGACCATCTTTTCGAGATTTTTCATAAAAACAAAGAGCCCTTCATCGAACAATAGAAAGGGTTAAGAGAGACTCTGTTTTTGAATTTTAACTACATTCAAACTTGCACGTACCCATCTCATTTACATTCCCTTTAACAGCCACTCCTTAAATCACATACGTTAAGTTTAGGAAAAAAACAATTCACATAACCTCAATTCCAATGGAGTGGCGATAAAAGAAGGCCTAAACCGCTCCTTGCCACTGTGGTTTACATTGTTTGGGCATGGTAAGGCATTTGGGCGATACGCTTGTCTAAATCCAGTATAGACTAATTATGGCAGTAGCAATTGGCAAGACACATTACGAAATCTGTAAGCTAATTTCCTTCTCAACCAACCCAGCCTTAACCAAAAAATTTATTTAAGGCTATTAGAACCAAAAGAAATGGGCATTAGCTTTTAATGGAATAAAAATGCATTGGCTGCACAGGGAAATCAACGTTGCGAGCAAGGAAGGCACAGAATGCCTTTAATTGGCGGATCTTTGCCAATTGCCAAGTGAATTCATCGAAGAGTAAAAAATAATTATACATTATCATTACTTTTAAACCATTTCATCGAAAAACGGTTTCACCCAGTCGAATGTTGAGTCAAAGGCAAAGCCCGTCACTTTTTCGCGCTCAGTCTAGCTATTCCGTAACCGAAAACATGAAACATTTATAAGGGATAAGATTAAATCAACAAGATTCTAATAATACAAAAAAAAATCTTCCATAGATTCATTTTGACTATCGTCACAAAATTTCAGCCCTTTGCCCTTCCAGGCAATGTGTAAATTCTCAACGGGCGCTGGATAAATATCGTTCAATTTTCATTCAAATACCTAGAGAAAGAGGGGTAACTTTTGAAAAGAATAAATCCAAACGTTTCATTTCAATTCACATTCCCTTGCCCTACACATGCCCTGCCTGGCCCACCTGCCTCAGAGAGGGATATTTTCTATTGATTGTTGCCTTGGTCTGTCGCCGTTTTGTACAATGGAAGAATTATGACCCATTGAATCTAGGCATGCAGCATAGCCTAGAGCACTCCTGTCCCTACCTGAAGGACATCCGGATTCAATACAATTAAAAATTGGGGAGGAAAAAGTCTCAGGGACGCTATTGAACTGAATTCGTGCCGAGTTATTAGGAAGACATAAAAGGACTTCTGACGTCAAGCCAAAGCAGATCACTTCAATTCAATGGAAACCTCTTTCTGCAAGAATCCAAGGAAAGACGACGCAAGAGATAGAGCTTGAGCGCAAAAAAAAAAAACAATACAAAAAAAAGCACAGCAGCTCTCTTCCATCTCCCAAGAGTAGAAATCCAGAAATAGACTGGATTTATTTTCCAAGAACAAGGCTCTCTATCACCACTTCTAATCAAATCCTCCTATGCCTCTATCATCAAGAGGAAAATTGAAATTAGAACATTTCGGCTCGGCAGCCTCGCCCACAGAACCAGATCACGTAGTTAGTAGTGGTCCTTTTTTCCTTCCTTGATTCCCTATTAATTACACGCAAGGCTGCGATTAGGACATAAAATAGTTAACAGCTTAAACAGAAGCCCCTCGTGCCTTCGCAGCAACAGCCTGTCCCGGAGCTCTCAAATAAATACTTCCAGCTGCTTGCGTGTAACATCTCCAGCATAGCAACAATAGAAATGTTGCTCAAACTCGCGTTCTGCGTCGTACTTTTTTAAATACATAATTCTGCCATTATCCCATCAGGACAAAACCTGACTAGCATAGTCAAAAGTCATTGAAGTACTTAAGCTAACCATCCTTTATCTTTCCTACCTTTGACAGACAATAGCTCCTCACATTTTGTTTGTATAATTACCACCTGCACTCTGATATCCACTCAAGCTTAAACCCAAGCTTCAAGTACCTAAGTCGTATATCCTCGAAAAAGTTCAGAAAGATTTCTAGCTACAGCAGTATGCATTTTGTTCTTATCAAGGCTCAAAATTAAATTAAAAAAAAACTACTATCAAGTTCAATGCATCAGCCCCTCATAATTACAATAATTCAATTCCCAAAATTTAAAAGGGGTTGGCAGAGGTAAAGGCTAAAAAACTGCGAAAGTGAGAGGTTTGTTACGTAGTTAGGCATAATGCAAATACGCCGTTGCTCTACCGTGGAATACAAAATAAGCTTAAGAGGAAAGAGAGATGGGAAATTTGACGTTTCTCAACAGGCGGAGCAAAGCGAGGAGGCATAAGGCGGGGTTAGTGGGGAACAAAGCTAAGTGGCAGCGCTTAACGTTAAGGGTGGCGGTTGGGTTGGTGGGTGACGAGAGCAGGGTTGAAGGAAGGCAGAGGGGTATGGGTACAGCGGGACAGGCCTGGGCTGTTGGGAAAGTGAACCAAGTTCGCCGTCCCAGTCCGCGGCAAAGACTGACTGAATCCTCGAGCCTTTATATACCAAGTCGAGGCGTAGAAAATAGAACACCCACCAAGCACCCGTCCGTCCCCCGCTAGCAAGATGCAGTGAAATTGAAAATATTTGAAGAAAAAAAGTTTAAGCCTCCACCACGAACACGAAATTAAGCATAAGTTTTCTACGAAGTTGAAGTAGCTCTACTGGCAAACCCCTACTTATTCTATGCAATATTTTTTTCTTCCAAAGTCAAGACTCAAGCAACAGTTTCTTTATGCCAACCTCTTCAAACCTCTTCGACCAAGTGGTTCATACCTTAGCATTCCCTTTTAATTACAGGCATACACAGTCTCGGCCTAGTTTGCTTTACATTCGTATCCCTTGCGTTCAGATGCAAATGATTTCCAATTTATTTTTGCAGCCACCCTCTCCAACCCCCCACTTTACTTATCAAATTCGAAGTAAGTAAAGCTATAAACCGAAATGAAAGATAAAGATCTAAAAAAAAACGCACTAGCTCTACTTGTGCTTTCGCAAACCCTGTTTTAGGTGCACACTGCACAACTTCGCTTTATCCCATTAAATTTCAATTCTTTCCACATTTTCTGCTATAAAAGTACTTCTGTACTCGGACTATAGACTACCGTATTTTTATTTTTAGCGTTTGACATTAAGGTATTATAATTCTATTTTTGGAATCATCGAAGCAGATACCGCCTACGTAAATGGAAATATTATTTGAAGAAGCCCTTGGAAAAATGTTACAACACTGCTTGACTGCTTTCGTCGTGCACTCGAGCTTTCCGGTTTCTTTTTTTTTGTCCAGAATCTCCGCAGTTCGTTCTATCTTTATCGCTCCATCGCTGCTCACAAGATTCCTATCTATTTCCCTCTCCAGCACTTGAATCTATGTGCGAATTTGACGTCATTGTCAAAGATTAAGTTAATAGGATGCTCCTTCCCATCCAACCTCCGCTTGGTTAGGAATGAATTGAAAAAAAGTTTCATATAAAATGCACGGAACAGAATAATTTCTTTTATACGGTTCTCGAATATCAGAAGCATGACACGCGCCATAATATCCCTCTTCGGCATCCCGCCCCCAATAATCCAATGACACAAATGTGCTCGCCAAATAAAAACGAAGCAGAGCAGAATGAAATTAGACTAAAAGAATGAGCGAACCCAGCCAGTGTAACTTCCTTCTTGGGGGCCTTCCCTGCTGAATTACAAATGGATTTCTAATGGAATAAGGTATTCCTAAACTTTTTACAAAACATGAATCATTCCACAGAACACCTCTTGCTGACTCGATAAAGCTGCCATTTAAAAGGAGTCTCGAACTGGGGGAAAGGCAAGGAATTTTTTTTTTCGTGTTATGATTTTTAATAGTTTTTTTTTATCAAATACCATAATACGAAAAATTTCATCCTAACCTGCATTAGTTAAACTAACAGCGGCACGTCTGAGGCTTGAGCCTTTACAAATGCAATTGCGACGTTGTAGAGTACTTCATATGCAATTATACCAGAATAAAACTGGAGAGGATGCAGATGTCAGTCAAGAACACCGCTTCCACCCCACCCCTAACCACTGCTTTTGAATCGCTTCTGAGAATTATCCAGGTGAGATGAAGATCACCTGGGCCACTCAAAATTTAAAGCAAACTAACCGAAAGGATACCAACTGTCAGAGACCCGTGGTGCAATACTTTGGCCAGGAAAACATTGTCTCCATCTGACCTTCAACTCAGCATCAAAAACTACTTTACTTTCCGTAGCTTAAGCCAAGCAATTTACGAATTTCTAATCACCTCCTGCTGCCAACTCTCTGGATGAACTTCTTATGACCTTATAAATCCAACTCTGCAAATAAAATTTTTTTTTTTCAGTTTCTGACTCAACTTGACCTCTTAAGAACCTCGATCGCGGAGTCTCACCATTCCCATCACTATCCAATTTATATGCATCTTGACATCATAAATACATCCCAGCCTCTCAATCCCAATTCTCCACGAAACATCTCTCTCCACTTACATCGCCCTTACAACCTGGTTTGCATAATTTAACAAGCTGTCTCAATTCTGCAATGGGAATGCATACCTTTACATTTGAATTTAATTTCTCATTTGACTCTGCTCTCTGTTGTCGTTACTTGTTTTGAATTGAGGATAAGTGACCTTCCCTTCCCTCAAAATTATTATATTGAAAGGGCCTTCACCTGGGCTTGTCCTAGGGACACACAAAAATGGAGACGAAGGGTTTAAGCTGTCCCTTTATTTTAAGGGCACGTACCCTTTGTACCATCGCCACAATATTTAAAATCAGACCGAGGGATTCCAAGCCAAAAGGGAAATCCAATGCAATGAAAATTTAAAATCAAGTGGGAAAAACGTTTTCAAAGTTTCACATTTAGCACCAAGTTAGTAACTAGGAGATGCAGACAAGGATAAAGAGAGCCAGAAAAGAGATTTTGACAAATCCAAGAACCCAAAGCAGAAAGTCAAGGTTGATTTTTCAGAAGACATCTATGTACGGTCTCGAATCCTTACCCTTCTGGTCTAAAATTATTATGCAGAGCCTCCTTAGAGGCCCCTTGACTAAACACAATGAAACGCCTTAGTGAATAATGGAAACATATTATTTTGTAACAGTTAAAAGGGACCCTGAAGTGGAGATTGAGATAATAAAATTAATAATTGAAAGCGTGATAATAGGAATGGCTAGTTCACCTTGAACTGATCTCTAAGAATATATCTGTAACTTAACTCCTTAACTACTAACTCACAAGATAGCCAATATAATGCAACTGTACCTAAATTCTCTCACACACATGAATACTTCTACCTCAAAATGCAATTATTTGGGCGCTTGGGACTTTGTGCAATTCCAAAGTTGCACTTAACGGCAGTCGACTGTGAACAATAATTAACTAGGGGGAGGAAAATAATTGCAATTGCTGGGATGGAAGCAAAGGCTTATAATTTTCAAATTTGTTCCAACTGTTCTACCTTATATTTCAACATCAGGCCCTATAAATATGATTATTGTTTTGAACGACTAGGATAGAGAATAAGGTTGGTTCATTTCAATTGTCTGTCGATGAAAATTTAATTCAAAAATTGGTTTGTCAGCAAACCCTTTTGCCTTCATTTCACACAGAAAGCTCAACATCACAATTGTTAAAATCCAAGGCTTTGTCTGTCATACTAGACAATGAAACGTCAATTTTCTCTATCATTCCTATTTTCTGAAATGTTCTGATTATACTTGTTCAAAAAAAAATCTAGAAATAAAACAAGGCTATTTCAAACACTGCGTTGAAGTATTATTTGTCTTTCCATTCCTTCGGATAATACGAAGAAATTGAAAAGTAACGTACGACAGAAGCTAAAAATAAAATAAAGAACGAACAGAGAGCGCTTTTAAAGTGGAGGTATAGTTTTTAAAATTTTATAAATTAAGGGGCTACGGCCACAACCAATACCCCACATAACTTTGAGTAACAAAAAACAATTTCGAGGCAAACAGCGGGCATACTTTAAAGTTAAGTTCATTTTATCAATCACTTTAGCATCTTTTGGGTCCTCGATTCCTTTTCCCAAGCAAACAAGCCCCATTATATCTTAAACGATTTCACTTTCTCTTTGTAATAGTCAAGTACATAAGATACATAGCACTTTGCCTAGCCTCGTTGATTTGACTTCTCAATGCAAATGTAAAGAATTCGACTCGCTTCACAAGCTGTCATACTTGCCACGAAACGAACTCATCATCCGGATGCACTCTTTCTCCATTCTCACAAACACCAAGTTACAAAGTACCGTTGCCCTTACTATTAATTCTTATGCTTATTGCCATTCTCATTATGCAGTCACTTCAGCTTCACACATTAAGAACCGGCTACTTTTTTCTCCACTTTAGGTAAATAAAAATGTGGGAAAAGGTTCAATTTCACAATTCAACTTCATGGGTCTTATGAATTGCGAAGAGCATGAGCATAGCACGACCATGTTGATAAAAAAAACTCAGTGAAGTGCCAAATTGTGACAACTTTGACATTTGGGAGTCTAAACTGCCTAACATTAGTTCAATGAGTTATAGAAGTTAAGATTGCTAGGAATTGAAACTTCCAGAAATTGAAATCAGATAAAGATAAACTAGTTTCAGTTCAAAGGTTCTGACTTATATCACACTTCCCTAAAGGTTAAGGCTCTTCAAAATTAGACGCAATACCTCAATTCCATGAACTCATGAACTGAACTCAATATTCAACTCGAGCTGATAATCAGTTCACCTGATGTCACGAGCGATTGGATCTGGGAAAAATATCATGTCACTAACTTTCACAAAATTAAATTCGGCATCAAACTAGCTGAGTTGTTGAGTACCACCACCACCACACCGTTTTGAAAACGCTTATAGCTCAGGCTTAGAATAGAATTTCCCACAAAACAAGTGGTAAGGAACGAAGGACAAACGTCACGAGGAGGGCCATAATATCATATAATTTTAGTAGGATTTATGGATGATTGAAACTCAAGGGGAATTTTACAGAAAGTTAATCAAATCAGTCAAGGGCCTTCCCTTAAATTAACGATAACTTGAAGTTAATTTGCAACATCCGCTTCTACTTCAGAGTAATTTTTTTTTTCAACAATGTAAAATTCATTTACAAGATAATACAAATAAATGTTTATCCGATATTTCGTTGAAGCAATGCGAGAAAAGGAAGTTCTGCGTGCAACGTAAATTAGAACAAGGAACAAGTTGTTGGAGTAAACAAAATTAAATCCATTTTATGTCCATCGCAGACCATAAAAATCAGGTCAAATTATTCAAATTCCAAACGGGCCTTTTGAATTAGATTACAGCTTCGAATACGATTCATTTGTAGTTTTTTGTATCTAATTCGTTACTCCTTACTTCACAAACTTTTCCAATTTCCCTGGTTGGCTTTCGAGGCAATTCGTAACGAAATTGCGTTCCTTCAACGTAATGGCAAAGTGTCGAGTTTACGTTGTAACACTAAAATTAATTGCCGAAATTTCCCTTTCAAAGAGTTCTGGTTGGCGCTGCCTTGCTAAAAACTAGACGTATATGCTTCGTTACGAAGCGAAATGATAATAAAAATTGAAATGATTTGACTCACCCCCTCATTTCCCAGGAACTGTAAAGTTGCAGGATGCTGCCCAGTCTTGTGCTAAAAAATCAAAATCAAATTACATCAAAGTCCATAACAGGAAAAGTATTTATTATTTACCTAAAAAATGTTCTGGGAGTTCAAAAAGTCAAAAGTCAACTG
>VYYI01000453.1:0-31342 GCA_021029175.1 Bilobella aurantiaca
TAAAATTTTGAAAAATTAAAAAAAAAACCTGTGCCCCAACCCCACCGGCCCTCAACCTAGGGATGTCCGTATGCTTCTCATCAGGAGTGATCTTCATCCAATCAACGTTGTTCTTCAGATCAGAATTGAAATTAAATTTCGTCAAATCATCGTACAGGGTGTGCTTCAAGTTCCATGGAATGTCGTTGTGACTAGTTTAAAAAACACTTATATTTTAGTTTCAAAATTTAGAACAAATTTTAGAAAACAATTAGAAAACGAACGAGTCGATAAGAGGATGATTCTCCAAAATTTGATGAACTTTTTTCAGTGATGCAGATGACGGCGGAGCACATGATACGCTGGAAGCGTAAATAGCCAGCAACAGTAGAAAAAACTTAAATTTTGAAAACATTTTTTCAAAAAATCTGTTACAAAAAATATCTTGTATTCCAAAGGATGGTTACAGCGCTACGGCAGTAGTATCGCTGAGCAGTTAACTAGCAATTAAATTTTAAATTGCAATTAGTTAATTACTTTGTAAACAATTTATTTTATGTCTTTCTTCCTCGACTGATTCAGTATAAACTATTTAGTAATTCTAAGAAAATCAATTACAAATAAGCTAATAAAACAATCAAATAATAACTTTAACAAATTTACAGTGCCTCAAAGGAAGGAATGTTTAAAAAAAAATGCAATTGTCAAGAGTTCAATTTTATCATTTATCAGGCGTTTATCATAATTCCTGAAAATCGTCCGAAATCCAGCGTTTTCTCCGTGAAGCGCTTCCAGCGCCATCACCAGGTAACTTTGCAGTGATGCATGACAAATTTGCGCCTTTGTCCTCTCGTTCTTTCCTTGTCAAAATGCGTTGTCTAGAATCAGAACTCTGAAGGCCGTCCCGAACCTGATGATTCAAATTTTCATTTGAAAAAAAAAAGCATTTTTAAAATTTAAAAAAGGAGGATTTATAAAAAAAAAACCTTCTCAACGTCTCGAAGTACGCGAAGTAGGTTTCGGCCTGCTAATTTTTCTAAATCGGAATCACTCCATCTTCCAGTTTCAATCAGCGCTTCAATCAAATACGGATATTTTGAAACGTCTTCAAACCCACGGGGAACGTCCTCAATACCGTCGAAGTCCGCTCCGATCCCAACATGGTCCGGTCCCGTAATATTTCTGATGTAGTCGATATGATCTGCAAAAAAAATTAGCAATTACAACTAATTACAATCAATTACAAGTAATTACAATCTAATTCAATTACTTACTCATCACATCAAAAATGGTTGCGTTGGCTGGATCGTCACAGTTGACAAAGTCGGCAGCAACATTGACCATGATCAGAGAATTCTTCTCTTTCTAAAATTGAAATAATGCATAGTTTTTTTTTAAAAACAGACTATTTTTTAAATTTAAAAAAGCTGTGTTTTTTTTAGAAAAACTCTACTTTTAACTTACTATGAGCCTCAGCACGTCGTCCTGGACGTTTCGGTGATGGTTACAGAGGGCGTAGGCAGATGAATGGGAGAATATGATTGGTGCTTTTGAATTGTTTAGCGCTGATGTCATTGTCGCATGCGAAACGTGCGACAAATCTACCAGCATTCCTAGTCGATTCATTTCGTGAACGATTTCCTAGAAAATTTAAAGTAAACTTCCTTAAAAAAAATTTTTTTTTTAGAACAAATGTGTTTTTCAAATTCTGACATTTTCTGCTTACGATTCCAAAATCGGACAATCCATTGTTTTGAGGTAAAATTGTGGCATTTGGAGCATCTACAGGAGAGCTGTCGGCCCTGTAAAAAAACCGGTCTCAAAAAGCGTCTTGGATTTTGATTTGAAAAAACATTTTTTTGATAATATAAAAATGATAATTTTTACCATGGTGTGTTACAACCGTGCGTGAGCGTCATGTACCGCACACCTAACTCATAGTACATTCTCAGAACGCCAAAACTTGACTCAATGGCATGACCACTCTCTACACCAATCAAACTCGCAATCCTTCCGCTCGCAATAGCTTGTTCAATTTCTAAAATTTAAAAAAAAAGTTTTTTGAAATTCTTGAACATGTAATTTTGCGTTAAGCTCACGTACCATCCGCACTCGTAGCAAATTGTAGGTGATCCGCATACTGTTTTACAAGGCGCTTGATGACATCGATTTGCTCAATTGTCTGCTCCACGGAATCCTTGTACTGGCTGCTGCACCTTGTATAAGCTACCCAAAACTTAAAAAACACAATTAGCAACTTTCAAAATTTCAAACAAATTATCAAAAAAAAATCCAAAGTAGCTGTGTTAAGGAATTGTTTTGAATTTCAACTTAAAACTACAAAATTCGACTCTTTGTTGAAACTTTCATAGTTCGAAACGATTTTAAAAGTTTTTTTTTTTTTTTTTTTTCGCAACCTTGTTTATGCATTATTAGCTAAACCAGCCCGTCGTAGCTTTTTAAAATTTCTAATTTCAATTCGTTTTTTTTTATTTTCCCATTTGAACTGTGCTCTAGTATGACTAAAGCGTCAGAAATTGGACTACCATTGACATATTTTGATAAACAAATAATTAACAAAATAGTTAAGTAACTTTAATTAACTGTAATTAGTAATTAACTAAAACTTACTTGTGCTCCTACATGGCCAGCGAGGAGCCTTGGAAGGTCTGTATGTGAGCTATTGCTACTGGCCCACGGTTCCGTTTCATTTAAATTTGAATTAAAATTAACTTTAGTAAGATCATTGAAGACGAAATCTCGAAGATTCCAGGGAAAGTCGTTGTGCCTAAAACGTAAAATATGTCCAAATTTTCAAAAAAAAAAATCAAAAAAATCTGATTTTTTTAAAAAAATTTTGAAACCCTCACCCGTCAATAATTGGCATTCGCTTCAAAATCCTCAGGGCTCTTTCCATAGGCGTCAATTCCGGCTCACCGCTACCCTTTGTCGCATAAACGATTCCACCAATCAGCGCTCCTAAAAGGAGGAGTACTCCTCCACCAATTAAAGCTAACTTGCCGCCCGTCATTGTCCAGTGTCAACGGGAAACTGACCTGGAAACAGTGCTTCTGGGAACTCTCACTAAACTGACCACAAAATTATCGGACAAAAAGTGACACAATTGTCATCAACACTTGACACAAGCTAATCAGGAAGGATTCAAGTATTCTTAAACACATACAATTAACGCTAAACCATTACGAAGGACGCCTACAATTTTTTACTTGCAAAAAAATAAAACACTTTCGCACACAAAAAATTCTAAGGTGGGAGTTTTCTAGTAACAAAAAACTTCTAAATTAGCAATCCCATGCTTTTAGAGCTAAATTATTTCACAACAGAACACTCTGTGAAAACATTTGCAGCATTATTTGAGCTCCTTTGCATATTAACAGACACCGGTTAGCACAAACCACTGAAAACGCACGCAAGGAAGTAGCGTATTTCCCATTCATTAGAAAATGACATAAATTCCCACCGCGCATCATGGGAAGTTTCAAACGTCACCTCACCATTTACCACTAAAACAAATTGCCACAAACTAAAAAAAAAGTTGCCCCGTCTCGAATTTTGTGGGTTGTAATTTTCGGCGCTACTAGTAATAAATTTGAACTTTGACCTTTTGACCTTGGAGGAAATGACCCAGAGCAACAATGATTTAATAGTGAACAGGTCAGCAGCACTCTTAACTCTCTATTAACCCTCCATTAACCCTATATTAACCCCCTATATTAACCCTATATTAACCTGCTTGAGTCGACACTTATAGCGTGGACGGACAGACAGAAGGTTGTCATAAAGTGGCTGATGCTCTCGACCTAATAAGTGTTTTCCAATTGCTCTGCACCTTCTGTGTATACAAAATGTGTTAGATTTGTATATAGCAAATATTCAGATTTGCTGTTATACCTAATGGGAGATACTTAACAAAAAAATTTGTCTAATCATTAACCAAAGGGAAAGTGCATTCTGTATCTCTGTGTTGTTTGTCCTTGAAATCACGAAATTACGCTTTGATGGAGAGGTCAAGTAACTAGATAATTCAGATCAATTATTAATTGTAATTAATTAGTAATTATGATAAGTGGGATATTGGATTTCTTAAATGTAATTAACCAGTAATCAGTTGTGATAAATGCTGGAGTTTCATTCAAGTGATAATCAAAGAAGGCTGGTGTAAATTATTCAATTATTTCCTAGCATCGAAAACTTAAATTGGAAAATTCTATCATGTTAAAAAAAAATCACCCGGGAAAATTTGACCAAAAACGATTTTTTTAGAGTTTATACGTTTCGGAGGGAAAAGAAAGCATAAATAGGTAAAAACAATTTTTATTGCTCGTATTATGGATATGGATTATATGTAATCCATGGATTCGGTATAAAATTACTAATGATTTTATGGAACGCAATAACCTATAGATCATGATTTAAAAAAAAAATTAACAGCGCATAAGGGAAGGAAATCGTTAGAAAAATAACTATTATCATAAGTCCATTTGTCACATTTATCACAATTCCTGGAAGTCATCTGAAATCAAGCGCTTTCTCCGTGAATCGCTTCCAGCGTCATCACCAGGTAACTTTGCAGTGATGCATGACAAATTCACACCCTTGTCTTCCAGTTCCTGCCTTGTCAGAATGCGTTGACTAGATTCTGCACTCTGGAGACTGTCCCGAACCTAAATGATGCAAATTTTGATTTCAACAAACATAATTTTTTCAATTTTAAAAAATGGAAGATTTTAAGATTTTCTAAAAAAAAAAAACCTTTTCAACGTCTCGAAGTACGCGAAGTAGGTTTCGGCCTGTTAATTTTTCTAAATCGGAATCACTCCACCTTCCCGTTTCAATGAGCGCTTCAATCAAATACGGATATTTTGAAACGTCTTCCAGCCCATTAGGAACTGCAGAAACGCCATCATAATCAGCTCCAATTCCAACATGGTCCGGCCCAGTTATATTCCGGATGTAGTCGATGTGATCTGCCAAAAAGTAATTAGTAATTGCAACCAATTACAAAGTAATTACAACCAATTATAAACGCAATTACAATCCAATTCAGCCAGTTTCAAAAGTAAAAATTCAACTCACTCAGCACATCCAAAAGCGTTGTATTGGCTTGGTCGTCACAATTTACAAAGTCGTTGAAAAAGTTCACCATAATCAAGGAATTCTTCTCTTTCTAAAAAAAAAAAGAAATTCATTATTTTTTAAATGAAAAAGATGATATTTTAAAATAATTTTAAAAAATACACTTTCTTTAAAATTCTATTTAAAAAAAAAGAGCTATGAGTCTACAGACAAAACAGATTATTTTTAAATTTTGTTTTAATCAATTAGTTTCTTATTTAAATAAAAAACTCTTCTCTTTTAAATTTAAAAAAACATTTTCTAAACTTACAATAAGTCTCAGTACATCATCCTGAACGTTTCGGTGATGGTTACAGAGGGCATATGCAGATGAATGGGAGAAAATGACCGGTGCTTTGGTGTTATTTAGCGCCGATGTCATTGCCGCATGTGAAACGTGCGACAAATCTACCATCATTCCAATTTTATTCATTTCGTGAACGATTTCCTAAAAAAAAAGTGATGACGTGAAAAGTGAAGTTTTTTAAAAAAATGAAATTTTGTTTAGAAAATAGGAATATGACATTTTTTAAAACAAATATTTAAAAATGAAAGGATTTGCAACTTACGATTCCAAAATCAGACAGTCCGTTATTTTGCGCGAAAATTGGAGCATTTGGAGCATCTACAGGGGAGCTGTCGGCCCTACAAACACGCACAATTTTTCAAAAATTTATTCTAAAAATTTAGATTTTCTAAAATAAATGCTAATATTTTTTTACCACGGAGTGTTGCAACTGTGCGTGAGCGTCATGTAGCGTACACCAAGATCATAATTCATCCTCAAAACGCCCAAGCTTGACTGAATGGAGTGGCCTCCCTCAACACCAATCAAACTTGCAATTTTACCGCTCGCAATTGCTTGTTCAATTTCTAATTGTTTTTTAATTTAAAAAATTAAAACAGTTTTTAAGTATTTGAACAAGCAGTTTCGTACTTACCATCCGCACTCGTTGCAAATTGCAAGTGATCCTCATACTGTTTTGCAAGACGCTTGATCACGTCGATTTGCTCAATTGTCTGTTCCACTGCGTCCTGGTACTGGCTCCCGCAACTTGCGTAAGCTACCCAAAACTATTTAAAAAAAAATATTTAGAAAATTTAGAAAAAAAATTAGCGTGCTTTGAAATTATTTAGAATCAATATCACTCCATCTAACTCTCCAGAAAAACAATGAGAATTCTACAATTACTTTAAAATTGCTTCAAATCTCTCAGCATTCTTCTTAATTAACAAGTTTCATCAACTTTCAAGTTAAGTGACCGAGTTTCAAAAAATTCAAAAAAAATTCTAAAAATCAATTTACATATCTAATTAGCATAATTACTAATTGAGCAATTACTCACTTGCGCTCCCACATGGCCAGCTAAGAGCCGTGGAATGTCTGTATGCGAGCTAGCGCTACTCGCCCACGGTTCCGTCTCATTTAAATTTGAATTAAAATTAACTTGCGTAAGATCGTTGAAGACGAAATTTCGAAGATTCCAGGGAAAGTCGTTATGCCTGAAAGTTCAAAAAATTCCAAAATTTCAAAATGACAAATGAATTTTCAAAATTACTCATTTTTCGAAAAAAGAAGAAGATTGACTCTCACCCATCAATTATTGGCATTCGCTTCAAAATCCTCAGCGCCCTCTGCATAGACGTCAATTCCGGCTCATCGCTGCTCCTTGTCGCATAAACAATTCCACCAATCAGCGCCCCCAAAATCAAGAGTACTCCTCCACCAATTAACGCTAACTTGCCGCCCGTCATTGTCCAGTGTCAAAAGATAACTGAACTGGAAAACAATTGTCTCTGAGAACTGCGAAGGCTACTTATCGGACAAAAAGTGACAGATTAACTAACTGTCATTCCCTCAGCACTTGATTCAAGTATTCCTAAACACACGGAATTAAGGGCAAACAATTACAAGTGATGCAATTTTTTGCTTTGCAAAAGGATTCAGTGCAAAAAATTCGCTTCGGTGGGAGTCGCTTCAATTATCAAAAACGCTTACATTTTTTGTAATGCTATGCTTTTCAACTAATGATTATTCCACACTGTTTGCCAAATTATTTAAAGCATTCATTAGCTCCTGGGCGTATTAGCAGGCACTGACTTACCACCATCACTGTTCTCCAATTACGCATTCTGCCAACAAAAAGTGTCAGATTTCTATATAGCAAAATATTAGAAATTGCTATGCTATAAAGAGATGCTACCAACAAAACAGGTAAACGTATCTAATCTTCATAACGAAAAAGGAAAGTGGATTCGCATAAGCTTGTCCTTGAAGTCATGAAATGATGCTAATATCCAAAGGTCAAGTAGTCTTAATTAGATCATTCAAGAGTAAGTGCTAATTGTAAAAACATTAAGGGATTAATTAATTGTGATAAGTGGATGCAGGGATTAATTAGTGATTATGATAAGTGGATTTGGAGATTTCCCGGTCAATCTGCGACTTTTAATGATGAAATTCTGAAATAATTTACCTAACATCGCATTTTAAGGAAAATTTCGAAATGGATCATCATTTTCAAAATATTTTTTTTTACAAAGAACAGAATTTGGCGCGTTAAATATTACGATTTTAAATTCAAGTTAGGATGAAAGTGCTGGAAGGACACGGCGGGCTAATTTTAAAAAAAACGAAAATTGTTGATGGTCAAAATGAACCAACCGTGTCATACTGTTCCCTTTTCCGTACACTTCCATCTTTGGAGTTTCAATTGTCACCAAAATACATCAGATGAAGAATGGAAATAATTTAACGCTCCGTGAGAAATTAGTGAAAATCGAATAAACTACAAGACATTTTTAACAGGTAAACGCTTAAAAAACATAACTAAAAAAAAGTTTTGATTTATATTTATCATAGCACGAACATTTAGTTGAGAAACACACACACACAACCTTTTAAGAAATTAAAGTTCAATTTCAAGCACTTAATTGGGTTGATTTTTCAATGATGAGTTTTTAATAAAATAAGGACATGATTTAAGTGTGTTCAGTTGACACATGAGACAAGTAAATCTATGGCCTAATAATTTATTCAGTTGATAATTTCTGAGGGTTGAGTGACCTTTCCGCGATGAATTAAGTCTAGAATTAAGAATTAGGTTCAACGAAAGCGATTAAAACAGCGATTTAAGCGCGTCTGGAAATGGGATCATCCAACAACGCTCCTCGAAGACGCTGATTTTCATTTAACCGCTTTTCGCTACTATTTTACCTTTTACTTTGAAGAGATCGCTTCAAAATGTCGCTGCTTTGCGAAACAAACTATGAAATTGCTTCTTTTCGCAATTAAAAAAATTGAATAACTTTCAGAATTTAAAATTGCATTGCATTCCGTGGCATGCAATTCGCAACCAAAGATGTTCGAGCAGTTGTGATTTGGGCAAAGATTTACTATATTGTTAAATTCAATATTATTTAATATAAATTAAGAATTATTTAAATATTGTAATATTAAAATAATTTCTAAAACGTTTGTAGGTTTTTGTAGTGAATTGAAAGTATTTCAGTGTCGGAAAGTTGTAATAAAATTAACACTTCAGATTGTGCTGTAGCGTCAAGGAAAAATCTTTTGCTAAAGTTTTTTTTTTCAAAACAAGATCAGAAAGTCCTCTTTGCGTGTGATGTTCTTCCTGGTCCAGATTCTTGGAGGCACAGCATCTTCCAAGTCCCTCTTTCTTCTTCCCAGTCATTTTATCTACATGAACTTTTGCTCATAGTGCAATGCCTTCTCACTTCAACAGGCATATTTACATCTAGCTCAATTTCTGTTCAAACAATTTAAGAAACAATTATTTACTAGAGTGAAAATTGTGAATTTAACAATTAAAAAAAGTGCTGTTCTTTGTAACAAGTAGAAGAAAATCATAAAATAAAATAATAAGAAAGAGAAAGTTGTGAAATCAGAGGTGAAATCTTTGGCGTCTGCGAAATTTTCTCCATCCACAACCAACAGATGAAATTCACAAAAAGGATGAAAAGGTCAGAATTATTTTAAAGAGGCAGAAACGTCTCCTTCTTTCTTAATAATATTATAATTAAATAATAATAGCATTAATAATAACATTAATAAGGACATTAAATAGTACAATTTAGCATAAAAATAATGCAAATAATGAGAACAAAATATGGTAAAGAATCAAGCAAGCGTTTTTCGAGTACTTTTATTTAAACGAGAATTTGATGTGTTTGAAGATCGGTTTGGTCAACTCCTATTTTTTTTTTCAATTTCAGCATTTTCAATATCTCTCATTTTTTTGGAGCATTTTCGATAGGGAAAATTTAAATACTAGGAAATAATTAAGTTTTTGTAGTTTCAAAATTTCAATAGAAAAAAATGCCTTGCTCAAAATAGTGCTAAGCCGCCCCTCCATTTTTTAAATCAATAAATCAATCCCACACCTGAATTTGGCTCCAATTAAGTCATTGAACTTGAATATTTAGGATCAAAAGCCCTTGAGTGAAATATTTGAAAGCCCAGGACCATTTATCTGAGTGATTTACATGAAGATGTCGGTGTGATAAATGTGTCTTTGATTCGTGATAAATGTGATAAAAGGATAAAAGTAGGAGTTGCTCCTCCCGAAGAGCCCTTCGAGTTAATCTTGAGGCCAAAAGGCTACGAAATCCACTGAAAACTGATTTTCAAATACGGAAGTTATTTATCGACAAATTTCGTTCAAAACATAGAAGAAGGCAATAAAAATAATTCCGCTACCGTTAAAAATTGAAAAACAAAATTTAAGGAAAACAATTCTTCGAGCTATTTTTCTTAAAGTTAAAAAAAAAAGTTTTTGAAAAAAGTCAAGTTCTTGGAAGCCTAATAAATGACTACGTGGGTCGATCTGGTTGATTTCCAAATGTCTGTGTGCCAAATTTTTTGGTTCGAGTTCCTGCCTAAATGGTTTACGACTAATTGCCCAAAAAAGAGCTCAATTGATGTGATGATAAATTGTGATAATTTTCTAGACAAATTTTGATAAATATTTCGACAAATTATGCCAAATATTTCGGTAACTTGTGTTATGAAAAAGTTTTTTTTTCTTGTTTTTAGACAGAGGATTGGAACGATGTTTGTTTCCAGTCTAATAATTCCTATTTTCATGCTCAATTTCCTTGTAACTACAGTTTGGACGCGTATGCTACTAAATTACAATATAATTTAAATTTAATTATAAATTATAAATTTCAAAATTATGATGCAGAGAGTCACGTGGGCTTTGATGGCTACGAGGATCCGGAAGTGGATGACTTAGATAATGTCAGGATAGTTTTTGGCGAGGATAATCGTAAGAATGCTTTTAGAAACAAATTTCGAAACGAAATTTCCGATTTCAAAATTTTAAAAAATTTCCATTTCCGAATTTCATAATACTCGAAGATTACAATGGCATTTTGTCGCCGGCGGGTCCATGCTCAGATTACAAACCTGGTGAAGATGATCTCCAGGCATTTGACTTCATTAGAAAATTCAGGTGAGAAAAAAATACCTGTGAAATTTTACCGTTATTTGAAATAAAATTTTGAAATTTTAAACTGAAAATCGAAACAGATTTTAGAATCGCTATTGTTTTTTTTAGACTGGATATATTAGAAGGAGAGGTTGGCTCAATTACGCGTGTTCGAGGGTCAGATCGACTCCAGACTGCCTACAAATTAGACAAACAAATCGATCTTACGATGAGTACAAGGTATTAAAAAATTTGAAACTAAAAATTCAGTTTTGTAGTTTCGAAATTTCAATTTTTGAAAAAATTTCGACTGACTTTTGTAGAGATATCTTTCCACAAGGGCTTCCCGAACAATTTAGTTTTATTACAACTTGGCGCACGAGAAAACCGCCCAAAATTCCCTGGAACATAATTTCAATTGCCGACTATCGAAATCAAACGCAATTCGCAATTACGCTCAATCCACGGCCTGAGACCGTGGAATTTTCGATTCTCGACTATGAACGGAAGTTGCAGACGCTCGTTTTTCGAAACGCGGCGGTAACAAAAAAATTTACACAAATTTTAGAAATTTAAATTTGAAATTTTTTGGATTTAAATTTCAAAATTTTGTATTGCATAGGTTTTTGACAAAGAGTGGCATAAATTGCATTTTGGTGTGTTTCGAGATCGCGTGATGCTCTATGCAGATTGCGAAGAAGTTGGCAGTGAAAATTTGGAAGTCCGCAGTGCGGTCTCCGTTGATGGAACAATTTCCATGGCCAAGCAAATGTACAACGGTGAAACTGTGCCGGTAAAAAAAAACTACGAAGATTAACATTTCAGCGAATTTAAATATTCTGGAACTTTAAGTTTGTTAATTAATTGAAAATAATTAACTTAATTGTTCTTTGTTCGGCGCTAGATCGACTTGCAGTGGATGGTCTTAAACTGTGATCCAACAAAACCAGAACGCGAATCTTGCGATGAAATAGTAAGTGTAAAGTAAACCAAATTAATTGACACAATTAAATTATAATGCAAGTATAATTATATTTAAATTTTAATTAAAATTGTCATAATGTTAATTACCAATTAGCCAAAGAAGATCGTAGAACCCATCACCACGCCAGCTCCGACCAGACCCCCAATTCTCATTCCAGGTACTAATTAGCCTAAACTAACCCAAAAATTATTATTGTAAATAAATAATTGAATTGTTTTTTTTAATTATCAATATTAATTAGCATTGTTAAGTACACTTTATTTTTACTAATTTTTTTAAGGGCCCCAAGGCCCCCAAGGTGAAAAGGGAGAGCCTGGACTATCGGTAAGGTCAAGGGTCAAAAATGTATTTTCTTTTTTTTACACTTTCAATACAAATTGATTATGTAAATTGATTCAATTCAATCAATATTTCAGGGTTTGCCGGGACCGATGGGTATTCTTAACAAAATCCATCTAATTTGCATATTCGTATTCAAAACGTTTGATATTATTCTTAAGGCCCCCCTGGAAGACCGGGTCAAGTTATTGAGGGTGGGAGGCCTGTAGTTGGTCCTCCAGGTAAAAATCTGCGCAGCGATTTGCGCATCCAGTTTTCAAATTTCAGCGTTTTGTCTTCAAATTGAGTACTTGTAGGTCCGAGAGGATACCGAGGTGAAAGCGGAGATCGCGGCGACAAAGGTTTACCTTTTCTAAAACATTTTTTTTTAAATTAATTTAAAAAAAAAGCGAAACATAATTTTAAAAAACGTTTCGTTAGGTGACATGGGACAGAGAGGAGACAAGGGAGAAATGGGAAGAGGGGAACCAGTAAAAACGTTTTAAAATGTAGCTTTTGCTTTATGTAAAAACGTTTATTTTAGAAAATTGTTTAGGGGTTACCCGGACTCAATGGCGTTCCAGGGTTGAAGGGGGATCGAGGGGAAGTCGGGTAACGCTGTTTACTAATTGTTAATTAACTTAATTTATTTAATTTAGTTATTATTTAGTTTTTATTTATTTAATTTATCATCTCATAAATTTATCTTATAACAGTGAAAGCGGACCGCCGGGTCCGCCTGGACCGAGTTCGGGATATATCGGGAACGGTTCTCCGGGTGATAGGGGTCCGCTGCGGATTCTCGTTTTTCAAAATTCAAATTTTCAAAATGAAGCAGCTAGCTAATTTTTGAATTTTAAATATCCATTTTGTTTTAGGTCCCGCTGGGCGCCCAGGTCCGCAAGGAACCGCAGGAGAGAGAGGGGCCGCTGGGGAGCGGGGACCCGCAGGCGCAGCGGGCCAACCTGGTATAATTATGCTAATTCGAATTAGTTCGAAATTTTATCAAAATTGAAGAAAAAAAAATCTAAAATTTTTTGAATTTAGGAATTCCGGGATCCGCGGGTCCGCCAGGTAAACAAAATGGTTCCATGTCAATACCGAGAAAACCTAAACCGAGAACGACGAAAACCAAGAAAACCAAAACCGAGAACGGCCATAAGAATAGCATGGGCTTTCTCGGTTTTGGTCGTTTTCGGTTTTGGTTTTCTCGGTATTGACCTGCTACCAACAAAATACAGAATTAATTAGTGACGCCTTATATTGTGTCGAATTCTCCTAAGTCATTGCGGACTAATTGCGGACCTTAAATCAACAGGTCCGCAAGGCCTACATGGCCAGCGCGGAAACCCTGGATCGAATGGTGAGCCTGGTCAACCCGTAAGTGTTCTTCCAATTAAATCCTAAACTAACTTCGAATAATTAACTTAATTGAGATTTACATTTAAAATGTGACAGGGAAGGACGTATACGGAAACTGAACTGCGTGAAATATGCGCCTCTGTACTACGAGGTACTTTAGTTAAATAGTAGTCTAAAGAAAAAAATCTATTCTATTGGTTTTTTTTTCTGAATTTTGTGACAGCTAAAATTGATGAGTTAATTTTAATTTAATTTCAAGTTAAATTAAGGTTAAACTAGTCATTTTGTAGATCAATTAGCAGAGTTGACGGCCAAGTTGATTGGCCCCTCGGGGGCTCCTGGGACCCCCGGTCCAAGGGGTCAGGTAACTTTTTAAAAATTATTTAACTAATGTATTAATAATTAATTGTAATTATTAATTTATAATTATTTATTTATCTAGCGCGGAGAGAATGGGTTTCCTGGCGAGAGAGGCAACCATCTTTTAACAAAAACGATATTTGCAATGTTGCAACGTAGCATTTTTGTGTGTGCCACTGTGCGCTGTTGTAATTGTTGAGCGCAAATTCGGGAAATTGATGTAAAATTGTCCTGTTCAATACATGTAGCCCTTAAGGGCCTATTTTTGTGCTGTCCAATACATGTGCCCTCAGTGCCTGTTTTTGTGCTTGACTCGCAGACCGCTTGGAGGAGCTGACTCGCAATTTGATTGGCCCGCGTGGGGTTTCGGTAGTAGGAAAGCCAGGACCCAGAGGACTACAGGGGGCTCAGGGAATTCCAGGTCAACACAAAATGCCCAACCGTGTTGTTGCAAAATGCTTTTTAGCTTATGCCTCCTGCCTAATTAGTCCCAAGAGCTTTCGCTTCGTCTTTAAGTTAATTACAATTAAATGTCAGTTAAATTAAAGGTGATCCGGGTTTGCAAGGTCAAGAAGGTGCCAGAGGATTTTCAGGACTCCCGGGTAAGTGACTCGGCTGAATTTCAAAGGGTACCTAAATAATACTTAAATTCTGTTTTAAGGGGTCCCTGGACCAAGGGGTCCAGATGGTCCTAAAGGAGATAGAGGGGACATCGGGTAAGTCTCCTTGCCTGTGAATGAAGCGTCCTACTTCCTACAATGATTAATATTTGTTAAATTTTAATAAAATAAACATTTTTTTAGCCCCCCTGGACCTGAGGGTGTGGGGATTGAGGGCCCTGTTGGAGCAATGGGGCTGCAGGGTCTGCAAGGGCCCCCCGGAGTGGGCTTAGCGGGTCGTCAGGGGTAATAGCGTTAATTTTAATTGTAATTAATTATTCCAAAAGTAATTTTACTTTTGAAACAGAGAACGTGGCAGTCCTGGACCTAGGGGGTAAGAAACTCATATTCAATTTAAGGGTCCCCCCTAAAATAAGGGTAACCTAACTGAAACCCCAATTTTAGTACCCCTGGAAAGAACGGATCCCCGGGAAGTCAAGGTAATAGCCTAACCAAGTTAATTAACTTTTAACTAACATCAAGTGACCCTTAATTAATTTGAAGGCTCCCCTGGGTACTGCGAATTTTGCAACTACCCAGGAGGAATGGCCTACGGACCAATTAGCTCAGGCGGAAGCAAAAAAGGTAAAAAAAACTCACGCACTCTGTACTAAATTTACATCGCTTTCAATTTTTTAAAGGGCCTCCTAGCGGCAAGGGACGTTAAATTGGAAGGTTAATTGAAATTACAAATTAACTAAACTTACTTTCTAATTCATCGCTTTAATTTTTCTTTTCTTTTTTTAAACATGAATTTTCACATGTATAAAATTAGTGAGACGAGACCTTTACAGATTCATCTTTACCATTTTTACTTTGGGAATCAATAAATTTTGAAAGTAAACTTTCTTTAAAAAAAATCCTTCTGAAACTTATTTTAAATTAAATTAAAAAAAAAATCCAATAAAATACAAGGACTTTCTCAGTGGCATAAAATACTGGACAAATAACAATAGGAATAATTTAACAGTAACCTAACCTAACCTAATGCTGCCTATTAAATGCCGATTTTTTTCTAGCTCTACTTTTGCAACCGCCCAAGTAATGCGTATCTAGTATTTCATTAATTAGAAAAACAAACATTGTAGCGATCCAATGAAACAGTATTTAAAAAACAAATCACTTTCATAAAACGGACAAACAAATGTAAACAACAACATAATATGAAGTTTGGTAGAACTTCTAAGGAAAGGCTTGTTTTATTACCTTAATTTTCAGACTCAAGACTCATCATCGTAAACTTAATATTCAGACTGTACACTGTACGGAAACATTTGACAGTAAAACAACAATTTTAAACAGTAAATTACAAGTAAACATTTTGATGGGAGACCTATAGAAAAGAACTACGAACAAACAATGAGCTAAATAAAGTAAATTAAGTATGCCTTCAATAATAGGAAAACAAAATCAGCAAGTTATAATTCCTCACTCCAAAAAAAACACAAGTACATCAAATACAAAACAAAAATCTAAGTCACATTCAAGAGTGTGGCTAATTACTAAACTCGAGAAACTCTGTTAAGGATTTAAAAATAGAAATGGACAAAGGGTCCTTGAGCCTCACTTCAGTTTAGAATCGCTTCAAAAGGGTCCTTGAGCCTCACTTGAGTTTAGAATCGCTTCAGAATTTCGGTCGCTTCGGACACGCCCTTCGTAGCAGCGTACTGCATGAGATTGAGACCCTCCTGGAGATTCCCCTCCGACAAATTCCCAACAGCCACATTGTAGCAGGCCAAGGGATGCCCTAGGTCGGCAGCTCGTTTGTAATACTCGTTCGCAAGGGACGTCTCGTTCATTCGGTCATAGGACACTCCAAGGTTGTAAAGGGCCCGACTACTTCCGAGCTGAGAGCCCTTTTCCAAGATGTCAAGGGCCTCCAACGTGGCCAAGTCCTTGGGAGGCGGAGCCTTGGACCCCTTGGACAGACTCAGCATTTTAAAAGATCCGAGAGCACTGAAGAGGTCCGAGGTAACTTTTTCTGCGAGAGAGATTGCTTCAACATCAGTCGGTTTGTTGGCCCGAACTTCATCGAACCTTGAAATCGTGGGGTCAAAGTGCACCCCTTCGTCATCGTCACTGTCATCATCAAAAGAGTGTCTTTTAGAGTAGTCCAAATCCTTCGGGAAGAACTTTTCAGCCTCCTGGAGAAATGGCGTCGTGTCAATTGACTTCTTGGAGGAAACGAGGGAAATTGGCCGTTTGGGTCTTGGACTCCGGACGCTTTTGACGGTGGACAGAGGCGCAAGAGTCGGTTGAGCTACGACTTCTTTCGCAAGAGCAAATGGACAGTTCCGGACGTAGAGCATTAACCAATCACGACCGTTTCCCGAGTTGGTTCCCAAGCAGTTGCGACGCTGGCGATGCGTAAATTCGTACGTTAGGATAATGCCGGTCGTCCATCCCAGAGCCTCTGAGATGGTGTGTTTGGGAGCAGTGAAGTCTTCCTTGGACTTGTTCTTCTGTCGGACCTCTTCCGAAGCAACGCTGGGGACTTCATTCTCTCGGAATTTGCGACAAGTGCCACGGATAAATCGACAAATCGTTCTGTGCATCATCCTTGGACTTCGAAAAGGGCCCTTAAATCCAAGTATCAAGTACCTTCAGTCTCATTCAGTCACATTCAGTCAATAGTAGGGTACTTTATACTAATATTTCAACTGACAATTAATGATTCTTCTCACCTAATCTTATATTCAAGCGATTATCGCTGCACAGTGCGTTTCAATTAGACCGGATGAGTGATTTAGCGTGCGTTCATCCGTGCGGAAATGAGCCACCGATGTACATTCCAGGCTGAGACGCCGATGTCCTTGTAGTGTCCGCAGTACTCACCATTCAAGCAAGGGGTCAAATCAACTCGTCAGCGACGCCTTACCGTGTCGCTTGTCCAGTACTTGATTCAGCGATACAGTACTTCCTTTGAGAATCGCTGCCGCTTAGGGTACTGCAAATCTGCACAATAGTAGATTAATTGAAATTAATCAATGTACATAAACTAATTTAATTAATTGCTAGGTAAGGTTACTTTGATTCAATTTGCATTTAAAGTGCGTTGTGTGGGTAAACAAAGAAAACTAGGTCAATTAGATAAATTGAAAGGTTAATGATTTAAAGTGCTTACGCTGCGGACACTACTTGCGGACGGGGTAATCGTTAATGATAACTAAAGTAGTTCTTATCTCTAATTACTCCAGTTATTATCGATAAGTGGATAATTAATTAGAGTTAGTAAATTAAATTACTCTAAAACAGCCCATGTGCCTTTCGGCTTAGATTTTTTGCCGTTTCGCTTTCGGACACGAAAAATGTGATTCCTGTTTTTTTGGCGACGGCGAGTCTCGTGATCTGCTGAAAATCCCCCCTATCAGCTGATTCACCAACCCCCTCCCAACCACGTGACTAATTTGCATATCTCTCTCGAAAGTGAAAAGTGGGCAAAGTATTTGTTTACATTAAAAAATCCAACTCAACTTTTTATCTTAATTTTGATTAACGCTAATTAGTTAATTAACAATTAACGACAAATTAATTAGTGCATCCTCTCCAGTCTTAACAAACAACGCATCCGTTCGTAAAGTTAATGATTTACCTTGGGACGTTCGTAGATCTTGTTGACCTTGACCCTGTGACCCGGTAATCGGCTCTTGGCTGGTGAAGGACTGTGTTAATTGTAAGTTTCGCTAACCCAATCAATTAATTTTGTTAAATTCGTCGTTAATTGCTCGAAAACTTAACAGAGAAGGGTAAATTACGACGGTAACTCGCTCTCTCGCTATTACAAAAAGTGATAATAAAAAAGGGATTGCACAGTAATCATCAAGAATTTGCATCTCTTGGAAATGTCTCTGGCCAAATCTACGATTTTGATTGGTGAGAGAAACAAATCAAAAGGTCAATCGGATTCATGGCAACTTTTATGATTAATCACTTTAAGTCTTAATTAATCATGATTAGGCGGCGGTACTGGATTCGTTGGATCCGTTCTGGCCAGGACGCTGAAGGGCATTGGTTGCCGTGTAATTATTGTTTCGAGACAACCTGGTCCGTTTCACATAACTTGGGTAAGGAACGCTGGAGATTTTAGTTCCAGAATTGTGTGACTGAAAATCGCTGAAAACTGCTTGTGGCTTTAGACCGATCTGCAGAAAGATGGTCTTCCAAGAAATGTATCGGCAGTCATCAACACAACCGGTCAAAACGTATTTGATATCAAGAGACAATGGACTCCTGGATTTAAGGTTAGAGAAACCTAAATCATGATTAAATCTCTCCAACTTTTGCTTGGTTAAACAGCAAAAACAGCAATCACTGATTTGATTGATTTAATTGCAGCAAAATGTCTGGGCAAGCAGGGTAAGCAGTACTCGAAACCTTGCCGCTGCAATCGACGCAGCTCCCGCTGATGCCAAACCCAAAGTCTTCATTAACATGTCAGGAGTGGGTGCGTTTATGAATTAATTTCTGCAGCGATTGTGATTGTGCATGATTTTTGATTTGTTGGTTGCTTTGACATGATTTAGGTTACTATCCTCCTGGTGCAGACGTAGAATACAACGAAGAGAGTCCTGGAGGAGATTTCGACTTTCTATCGCGTCTAGTAACAGATTGGGAGAAAGCTACTGAATTGCCTGATTCTCCAAGCGTTCGAAGAGTGATACTTCGATCAGGTAAATTAAAGTTAGCATTGATTACCATTAAATTTTTGATTTAAAAAAACTATTATGCTAAATACATTTTGAAGATGTTTTCGAAAAAAAAAAATACTTAGAATTTAAATCAAAAACTCGTTTTTCGTACTTCTAGGTGTCGTACTGGGAAGGCAAGGAGGCGTTATTCAACAAATGTACTGGCCATTTTGGTTCGGCGTGGGTGGTCCCATGGGCAGTGGCAACCAGTACTTTCCTTGGATACATGTCAACGATTTGACGAACTTTATGATCTACTCAATTGAAAATAGTCTTTCTGGCGTCTTCAACGCTGTTGCCCCTCAAATCATCACAAATCGTGAATTTTCGTCAGCTTTCGGCCGTGCCATGTGGAGACCGTCCCTCTTCCGAGTGCCAGCTTTTTTTCTAAATTGGGCTTTTGACGAAGAGAGAGCCAAGATCATGACCGAAGGTCAAAGGGTCCTCGGAAAGCGTATTTTAGAATCAGGATACAAGTTTCAATACGGTGATATCAATGATGCGTGCAAGGAGTGTGCTAGGATGCAGTATGTCGACGAGCAGTGATTTTAGTTCGAGTCATTTCAGACTTTAATTTTAAAAGTGGTTATTCCCTTCGAAGTGGCGATGGTGGCTCAGCGGCGGGTCTTTCAAATTGCTCTCGATACTCTGGTGGCTCCTCGTAATCGTCACTCTCTGCTATGAGGTCAGTCAAAACGCTGGATTTTGTGTTCATGCAGGCCTGGAGAACGATTTTGTTAAAGGCCGGCCTATCCTCAGTGTACACGTGATGGCCACAGCCTTCGATGAACTGAAATTTTAGAAAATAAAAAAAAACTAAAAGTTGATCTTGGTACTGAGAATTTGGTTAAACATTAGGTTTTAAATTAGGAAAAACCTAATTTTTCTAACCTAAACCTAATGGAACTTACATGCGTATCTACAAAGGCCTCAGATCCGCGATTCCGATAAATCTCTTCTGCCGACGCATGGTCGACCCATGACCGCGTACCGTAGATTATCGTCAGCGGAATTCGCTCATCGAGCTCATGAATTCGGTTATTGAGCGGATTTTTTGCCCAACCGAAAGATGCCATGAGGCTATTGAAGGCCAGTTCTCCTCTGTTTTAGAATTACAAAAAAAAAATTTAAAAATTTTGAACAATTTTTAATTAGTTAAAATTGAGAATTTTAAAATTTAAATTTTTTAAAGTGTTCATTACGTTGGCGTCTTGGCATTGCACTGGTAAATGTAGTGCGAGAGCACGCGACTCGCGTCTCGTATTTCCGGAACAAAGTTTTGAATGAGGTCTTGTCGAAAGAATTCAATGACCGCAGGAGCTTATTGAAAAAATGAGTTAATTAGTTAATTAACATAGTTTTAATTGGTTTAACTGTATCTTATTTAACTTAATTAATTAAGTGTCCTCTTGGCTTAAGGGCCCTTACCAATTCGGCCCAAGAATCGTAGTCCCCAGAGAGGAGTCAAGTTGAAGGGAACAAAAATTTTGAGGAGAATGATGAGCGGTGTAGAGAGATTCAGAATTTGCGTCGCGTGCGTTGGACACTCCTTGAATCCCCAAGGGTCCACGAGGCAGCAGTGCTCTACCCTTTGAAGGGTACAAAAAGGGGTTATAGACAAAGTGACCCTTTACCCATATCCGGAACCCTTCAAGGGTCTTAACTTACACGGAAGGGAACCGGATCGCATATATGGTTGCTAGGAATCCACCGAAGGAGTGGCCACAAAGAACGATCCCTTCAAGGTCCATGGCCCTTCGCCAGGCTTCGATTGACGAGATGAACTCGTTCTCGACGTCATCGGCCTCGGTACTGAAGATCGGTCTCGAACTGGCACCGAATCCTGTCCGAAATATTGAAAAAACCGTATTCAGAATTGTACAAAATTGTTCAAAATTTTGAAAACCGTTATTTAAATTTAAAAAAAAAATCGTTAAATTTTTTTTAAATGTGTACCCTTACCCAGAACGTCAATGGCATGGACAGGTCGATTTGAGGCCAATTGCTCGATGTTAAGGGCCCACAGCGCAAGGCCCGACCCGAATCCATGGAGAAGGACAAGCGGAATGCCGGACGCTGATTCGTTGACACTCAGCGTCCAAATTTTGCACTCTTCCCCTCCCACTATCGGCCCGAGATTCACTGTGTGGAATCTGTAGGGTGTTCTAATATCTAAATCAAATTTTAAAAAACAAGAATTTCAAAAAAAAAAGTATTTTTATTAATACTTTTTATAAAAAAAAGTTTTTGAAACAAAATTTCGACGTACTTTCGAGCATAATTCCCTCCAAGTGGCGATGAAACTTCTTGGAGGTGGGGCACCACTGGAGACAGTCCCACCTACAAAGGGTGAATAATTCCAAAGTTTTTTTTGAGGTCAGAGATCAAAAGGTCAGAGCCTGTGACCTCAGAGGTCAATTACCAGGAATCGTCGTCGTCTTCGTCATCTTCCTTCTTCACAATTGACAAGTCTGAGCTGCTTTTAGGTTCGGTTGTCACTACCACTGACTCCGCCTCTTCTAATGCTGTCACCTCTTTGAGTACGACTACTGACTCCTCCCCCTCTATGGCTGCCGGTTCCTGCAAAGTATTCGAACTGACGCCTCCGCCCATATCATCCGCATTCCTAATTAAAATTTAGTTAATTAAATTATTTAACTCGACCATTTTCATTTTACCGAAAAAATCATTTTTGAAAAATCTATTTGTTACCGAAAAGTCAATTAGCGAAACTGCGTCATGGTAAAATATACAAATTATGCAGTAACATCTCATCGTATTTTTTTTTTCCACAATAATTGAGAATGTTTCAATTAAAAAATAGGTAATTAAAATTTAATTGAAATCTATAGACTGATTTATTAGTAACACTAAAAAATATAATTATTTACAAAAGACCGTCATTGAGGCTGAAATCATAATTGTGGTTACTTAAACACGAAAGTTTAATTGACTTTTAAACAATGTAAAAACATAAGTGTAAAAATTATAAAGAAATTATTTTTGTTTGGTATGTTGAGATTTAGTTTAGACACTTAGATCGTTGAATTTAGCGATGAGTTCATCGCAGCGTATTGGAGATCGGTGCTTCATTTTCGTTTTCTCACATTCTACAACCAGCGAATTGGGACGGAGATGGCCAATTTGTTCAAGGACGGCTAGAATTTAAAAAGTACAAAATAATTTAATCGCTTAAAAAATCGCTGATTTCAAATTAAAGCAGAACTTCGTCCTGCGCCTGCGCACCTTGAACTTTGTCCTGGATCCCTTCATCGGAATCGTCCAAGTGCAGAATCAGCGTCGTGTACACATTTTCAACATAAGCTTGGTAGCGCTCCAGATCGTAGTTGGAGGGCAAGTGAGTAAAGATGGCGGAGATGGCATTCAAAGCACCCAGTCGAACTGTATCCGAAACGTCGTCCAATCGCTTTAGCATAACTAAAAGATCCAAAGTAAAAATCAGCGATTACAAATCGCTGGCAGCTGCTGAAATAGCGTACCCGGATATATTTTATGAAGCAAATCAGCTCCCAGCCCTCGCTTGGCCTCTGTCACCAACTTTCGCAAACATTCACAGCTGAAGAGGCGCGTCGTTTCAGAGCTGTCTTCGACCACGCCCAATATTGTGGCCACAACCTTGGGCGCCATTTTGGTCATGACGCTCGGCTCTAGAATTCCCGTCTGAAGAACGGCCAGAAGGCATGAAACCGCGGCGGTGCGAATAACGCCAGCGGTTTTACCAGCAGTCCAAACCAAATTAGGTTGTAAGACGTCTACAACAGGAATTTACCATTCGGCTACTTAATTCAATTTTAGAAAAAAACTTTCAAAAATTTGAAAAAGTTTTTTCTTGAAATTTTGAAACAAAATTTTATGCGTCTCACCTTCGATTATGTGCTGTACAAACGTTTCGAGCTGTGTTTTATCCACGGTCTTGCTGTAAAATTCCAAGTGTTGAGCGAGCCGTGTTAGAAATTTGAGTCGTACTTCGGGATCCTTCTCAGGATTCAAGTTCGAGAGCATTATGCCAAGAATCTTGTCCATGTTCTTACTCACAGCGAGTCCTGACAAGATACAGATTGACATACAAATTGTACAGAATGCTGTACAAGTACAAATTACTGTACAGAATACTGTACAAATCATTGTACAACAACATTCAAGCGTTCAAAGATGTTGTACCTCCTTGAAACAGTATGAGGTCAAAGATGAGTTTGTCAGTGGACACTGGAGTCCATTCCCCTGTTTTGGCGCCAATTTCAAACAAAATGTCGCCTGTGTACCTGCCCATGACCCCGTCAAGATCCAGGTCAAAGTTCATCGCCATATTTTCTAGAATACCTGCACAAACAATTATAACAATTAGCTTTAAAATTCGAATCAAATTTACGTTTTTCTTACCTTTCGCTACTTGGACGGTTTCCATGTCTTGACATTGTGCCCAGACAGTGAGGACGATTCGAAAGAATGCTGCCGCAGCATCATCACAACATATGTCATCGCGAACCAAGCTCAAAAGTGCTTGGCAAGTACCTAGAATCGCACCCTGCCGACCTTTGTGCCGTGTTTCCAGCACATCTTCCTCCGAAAGCAGCTTTAGCACTTCAGCGACAAAATTCGACAAAATCTTGGGATCAGTTCCCTCGAGAACTGATTTGAGAACCAGTAGATTTCCTTCGTTGGCTCCCATGGATACTGCTGAGGAAAGTATTGGCCACGTGACGCTCAGAGGCACAAAGTATCCAATAGCATTCGCCGCTAGCTCCGTCTATAAAAACAAAACGTTTTTAGTACTCGGCTAGACTACAGCTTCCCTCATTAAAATCAATTAGTAAGTTAAGTTGAGATTAGTTAATCCCAATTAATTCTCTCTAATGTGTAAATCGTAATTAGTAATTCGAGTTCTTACGTAGAGAACAACTTCCGCTTCCTCGTCCCGAATGCTTTTGTAAATAATTGGAAAGATCTTTTCGACGTGCATTGTAATTTTTTCTTCACAGTGCAGAACGGTGTAGTAGAGAAGAAGCGTGGCTTTGATTCGAGTGGACTTGACCCAATCTGAAGTTTCAGCGGCGAGGGCTGGAAGGAGGTTGCAGACGCTTAGCCATGTCAAGATTCTGCAGCCCAAGTTGCAGCGCTGGACATCTTTTGGGTAGTGACTTGGCGGTGGCAGTGGAAAGTCAACTTGGTCACGATACTGCTCAATATTTTCAGACAAGTACTTCTCTCCGACAGCATCCCACATCAGACGGGCCTGCCGCGGAACTTCGTCAGTTTCATCCTTCTGTCTGGAAAATAACAAGCGCTTTAACGCTTTTCAACTTACGCTTCTTATATTAGCTTAAAAAACAGCTATTTAGGTAAGTTTAAGCGTTTTCTTTTGGCTCACAGAGAAAGAATGATAGGAAGTAGCTTGTGAAAGTACGAGTAGCGATCGATGAAGTTGAGCATCCATTCGCCCACCGCGTTGACAACGGCGAGGCGAACGCCTGACGCAGGATCGAAAACGCGCAGAGTTATGTGCGGCAGGATTGTGCTGATCCCCTTGTGGTTTCCAAGCAGGACTACTTGACCTTAAACACAAAGTCCACTTGACCTCTGACCTTTATCGATGACCTGACCGTGACCCGAAATTTTCCCAAAACATTAATTGAGACACTTACGTATGCAGTCGACAACGGCAATTCTGACACGAAGTTGCTGATGGTTAATAGCAATGCAAAGCGGTCGGAGGAGCCGATCGCTGTTGTAGTGAAACACCGTTCGGCAAACATCGGCCACTTTCCCCGTGACCTCGCAACTGAGGATGCGAACCTTGTGATAGGGATCTGTAATTGTACTGGACAGGATTTGGAGTAGGTCGTCAATGAACGGGTTCATGTCAGTGGACAGTTTTCGAAGAAGGTCTTCAATGCAGCGCACGGCCAGGAGTCGGACTTCCTCGGAAGGTTCGTTGAGCTCGGGTTGACCGAGGCGCTGGACCATGATCGGAATCAGCGTCGGAAGGACGTCTATGACCTTGACCTTCGGTAGACGCTGGACAAAGAGGCTGAAGAGGTCAAAGGCCAACTCTCGCGTCTTCTCGAGCGGATCCTGTGTCAGCAGGATGACAGGGCGCAGAAAGGTCACGATGACCTCTTCTTCGTCATCTCCGAGCTTTACGCAACGGTTTTCAGCGCCCAGTGCCAACTGGACTTCGCTGTGGATCGTTTTCAGCGCATTTCGACGAACGATTTTGTTTTCGTCCTGAATTCCATTGAGGTAACGATCAGTGTTCTTGAACACGGTCAACTGGTCCGATTCCTCCAACTCCATTCTTAGGTAGGTAACAAATTACCTAATTAATCGGTCAATTAGCATCAGTTTTAAAACTTCGCTACATCAATTAATTAACGATATTAATTAACTAACCTTGTCTTCACACCTTCAATCTTCAACGCTTGCTTCAGCGCGGCGGCTACCCTCTTGGAAATAATCCACGGTGCACTCCACAGTGTTTGATCGATACCTTTTCGGAATCTCTTGTTATGACAGCTTAACTCGGCACACAAAGTGATTTTATTTCAAGTTAATCGTCAATTTTTAACTTAATTGTGTTTAATTAATTAATCAGGATTCGATCTCGGTAAGTGCTCAGCAGCATCCAGCTGATTATAACTTTGGCGCTATTGACGCTACCGAATAATAACACGTTTATTGCCATGAAATTTACAACTTTTCTTAAAAAATCAATTCTTTTAGAATTTTGTAAATGAAATTTCTTTTTTCAAAATTTTGAAAATCCCAAAAATGAAAGACAAAATCAAAATTTTATTGTGAACATAATAAATCCTACTAAAATAACATCTTGCAAATCACTATGATTCGCGATATGATTCTAAACGGATCTGCGGAGTACAAGCGTTCGTAAAAATCAAAGGAAATCGTAATTCTAACAGCTAAAGCCTAACCTAAATGTTATCACAAGAGTTGCAGTAGCAGCATTCAATGTCTAAAATAATTAACTAGTATTCAATTACTTCAGGTACCTAAACAGTTGTAATACTCAAATTAAAAGTGACGCTTAAGTGTTTCGCAGGCAGTTTGAACTATTTTGTTGAATTGATCCTTTTGATCGGCATAGACGTGATGCGTGGCGTCAATTATCTACGAAACAAAATGTAATTAAGTAATTGAAGTTCTGGCTAAAGTAATTGATTAACTAATTGAGTTGAGCTTGAGAATACTGACATGGGTTGTGACATTGCTTTCATTTCCGCCTCGTTTCTTGATGACCTCTTCGGTAGGAAAGACCTCGACCCATGACCTCGCCCCAAAAATCAGCGTCATCGGCAATTTGGGATCGAGGAGGTGGAGTCGATGGTGCATTGGATTCTTAGCCCAGAAGAACGACGACATCATGGCGTGAAACGCTGTTTCACCGCTGTTTTAAAACAAAAATTACAATTTTCAAAACAGGTTTTCCTGTTCAACGTTATCAAAATTTAAAAAATGTAAGCTTTTCTCAATAATTAAAAAAGCTGGTTTATAAAACATCCAACAGCTGGGAGAATCCGACTCTGACTTGTTTACCTTAAAGCTTTGCTAAATTTCGTTAATTATCTTAATTACTAACTGCAATTAGTTAGTTTAGGTTAGTTTACTTTTACTTTTACGGACTTACGATGGATTCTTGGCGTTGCATTGATAGAGGTAATTAGCGATCGTCTGATTGGCGTCCTTGACGTGTGGTTCAAAGCGAGCGATGATATCAGAGCGAATGCGACGAATGAGGTTAGGACCCCACGGACCAACGAACCTGCAATTTTAATAATGTTAATTATTCATTTACCAACTCTAGTCACCGTGCAGTCACGCAGTAGAAGAATTTAAAGGTCATGGCCGCATAATGTTAAGATTACGAAACTACGTTAATTATGCTTAATTACATCAATAATTAAAGTTATGTCAAGTTTATGGTTAAATAGTTTGTAATTGATATTAATACCTGATTGAAGATAACGGATTCATTGTCTCGAGAATTCGAATCAGAAGGCGAATAAAAATGGAGACTTCCACACCTGCCTTCGTGGTGATCTGTGCTGGTCGATCCTTGAACCCCCACGGATCAGCCAAAATGAGTCCTTCAACGCTGAAAATCAAGTTCAATACTTAGTTAATTAGCTAATTAGTTGACTAATTCCTAATTATTACAAGTTTAATTATACACAAACTCACACGTCGGGGTATCTTATGGAATAGGACGACACCAGGTAGCCTCCGAGACTGTGTCCGAGTAGAATGATTTTATCCAGCTTCATTGCCTGCCTCCACGCTTCCAGCGATTCCACGAATTGCCCCTCGGCCTCATTAGCGTCAACGCTGAACTTTGGCCTTGAACTCCGGCCAAATCCCAGAAGGTCAATGGCATAAACAGGTCGTGTAGTTGCCAAACACTCCAAATTCAAGCACCAGAAACCAACTCCGGCTGCAAATCCTGTTCAATTCAATAAAAACAAGTTAACTAACGACCAATTAACAATATTAACAAATTACTAATTAACTAATTGGTTATTAATTAGTCACAGCTTACCATGCACCAGCACCAACGGTATTTCTGGTGATTCCGTATTTAAACTAACAGTCCAAATCCTACAGTCTTCCTTACCAACGACGGGACCAATACTCACAAAGTAGGAGCTGTAGGCCGATATAGTCGCTGTAAAAAAAATTAACTTCAATTAACCTGATAGTTAAAATTAACTAACTATTAACACTGATGTGATATAACTTTGAAAAGCGGCTTATTACAGTCAAACGCTTAATTGCAATTAATAATTAACTTTAGTTGACTTACATGATAAAATGGCCGCTTCCGACTCCCGTAGCGCCTTCTCCGACGCTGGCCTCCATCGTATCCAGCTAAACCACCTGAATATTGACACAATTAAGTTTAAGTAACTTTCAAGTTAATTTTGAATTTCACGTAATTACAATTAACTTTAATTAACTCTTCACCCCGATTCATCGTCTTCTGCATCATCGAATATTTTCACTTCCTTTTCGTCTCCAGGAACAATTTCCGTAAATTCAGCCTCCTTGACATGGAGAGGATAGGCCACACAGGAACTCATTTTTTTACTCTTTAAATCTTTAGTTTAATTAAGTGTTAATTAGTTAATTGGAGGTGTAATTAATGTTTAAGTGGTAAAACTAGAGCAGAGGTTATCACGAGTCTCTGAGTAATAGCACTCTGCATTGCTACAAAAAACTGAATGAATGAAAACTTTGCATTGACTTGTGCAAATAGGCACAAAACAAACACGTTTGTGTCTTATATCTGTCAATCCCTTCTGCATGCAATTCATGCAAACTTCTTATCCCAGGCGTTTTTATAAAGGGAAACCTATTGGAATCAGGCAAAGAGGTTTTCTCCACAAAAATTCGATATTATCCTCTTTGCAAATGCACGCACGCACACTGACAAAAGTTATTTTAAAAAAAAGTCATAAGTGCCTGGAATTACAGCGCTGAATGAAAAAAAAATCAGCGTTTATCTAAGCAAAATAAAAAAAACCATCCCGAAAAGTTAATAACTCCGTATTTACTCTGAACAATGTTATCAGTAAACATGATTATAAGTTAAAAAAATGTCCTGATTTTTCAAAAAAAAAAAATGAAAACGCTGAAAACGAAATAAAGCAGTCGAGCTGCTAAAATTGCCAATTTACAAAAAATTTTACAGGAACCAAGTTAATTGGAATTGTAAAAGTTAATGTTTAGGTGGATTTTCGGTGGACCAATGTCCCACAAAAATATTGCTTATTTTGATTCTAATTAGTTTTTTTAAGAATGCTGGATACTGCTTGAAAATTGGAAAACTAACTTACATTCAAAATCCTACTTTTAAATGTCTTCGGGGGAATTAACTCGAAATAAGTGTAGGTTTTTGGAGGTGAGGATAAAGAGAAAATCGCTTCCAGCGTAGGCTCCCATGACCTCCAGTGGTGGTTCGAGGGAAATGAGCTGCTGCTTGGCGACGTGGCTCACGAGAACACCCGTTTTCCGATTTCGCAAATCGTTCTCAATTGGGGAGGGTTGGCGGTAGACGTAGATGTGCTTGACATCGTCGCAGATAACGGCATAAGAAAAATCTGTCCAAAAAATGTGTAAACTTTAAAAATGAAATTTGGAAAACCAAATTATAAAAAAAAAAACGCCTACAAATTCAGTTTCGTTTTTTTACCTGGAGCTGACAGAGTGAACTTTTTGCGTTCTTTTGCCGCCTGGAGGTAACCCAGTGCTGAAAACGTTGCCAAATGTTTGCAGTTCCAATCCAAACTATTTTCACCGGATGCGTTTTGTTTTTCCACTGGAAATTGTGGCTGCCACACTATTGCGTCTACGTCGTGACGAATGCAGAGACACGAAGGTTGATCTGGGTCAACTTTCACACTGAATATCCATTGGTGGCTGTCTAGACTTGCCTAAAGTAGAAAAAAAATCGTTTTAGAAAAAAAGTCTTTTGTACTTAAAAAAGTACTTATAGAAGTATTTTGATGAGAAATTAAACATTTTTTGATAAAAAATATTTTGACAAAATTACTCGATGTGTAATTCGTTGCAAATTTAAGTCGATTCGAATCAGCGCTGCTGTGAAGGACGGATACTCGTCACACTCTTCCAGCCCTTGAGGGTCGTAAACATCGGCGTTATGAGGATCTGCTCCCTATTTAAAAAAACAGCAAAACTTAATTTAAAATAGCAGTTTCAAAATTTTCAACCAAGTTTAGTACATTGTTTTTAGACAAACCCATTTCTCTGAACACATGTGTGCCAACTGAGAATGAATTTGGTCAACGAGAGCCGGGTCTTCAATTTTCTCTCCGTTAGAGTTACCTGGAACAAATTCTGGCCAAATCCCATCGCTTCCTTTGGCCACAGTGATTTCAAGTCTAAATATTTTTTTTTTAGAAAATTACAATTTCACTTTTGAAAAAAGAAAGCGCTAGTAGCGTTGAACTAACTTTCCAGATTCCAGCGTCCAAACGCTTTCGGAGGGTTTAATGCTACTAAAGAATTTCCCGCTAAGCATCACTTGCTTCTTGAACTCAATGTGAATGTCATTTACGGAAAGGTCTACGATCAGATCGTTTTTTCTTGCTTCATCTGGTAGGCGAAACCAGAGGCTGATGTCTGCCTCCGATTGATACCAAACGTAGTCTGGGCCAGAATCTATTTTTGAAAAGTAAATGTTGACAATCGCTGAAAATCAATTGCTACTCACTAACAATATTGATAATAGGTGAACTTAACCTCCTGGTTTCTCATCAGTTCCTGAATCACTGGGCTTAGGAGCAGTGGAAAATTCAATTGGTTTCTTGGAATCGTATGCAAAATAAAACGGGTCTTCACTAGCAACGTAGATTCCCGTTCCGTCTCGCTCAATCGCAGCGTAGTCAACGCTGCTTCTCCCGACCAAGCTCCTTGATGATTCGATTCTAAATGTATTTCCAGCTACGAACACAATTCAAAATTTTAGATTTCAATTTCTGTTCAAATAACTTTTCTAAAAACGAAATTGGCAATTTACTATTGACAAAAGTGATCCATTCCAGAACACTGACGAAAGGATGCTGGGAAGAGGACAAGAACGTGTCTTGGTGAAATTCCAAAAATTCTTTCCATTCAAGGCGCTCATCGATCCTTAGCAGCAGGACATCAAAACCGGAAGAATCACCAGCTCCCAATGGAATTGAATCAGAAACTAAAAACTGTTGACTTTTCTTTGCTTCAAAAAGCGCTCCGTGAAACAGCACCTATGATCGAATGTCACGATTTAAGTTAACATTAGACGAAAATGGTACTGTTTAACGATAATTAAAATTTACGTTAATCTAAATACCTTCCACTCAGCTCCATCCGAGTTTCTTGTGCCAGTTTCCACAATGAAAAGTGTTCCACACCCATCTGAGCAAACGACGTGATTTGCATCAGGAAACACGAAAGTCACATTAAATCTTCCAGGCGCTTTGGCTGCCGATTGTGGAATTGTCCAGCATTTCGTCAAGGTTCCAGGCCTCTGCAAAAAAAAATGTACTTAATAAGAATCCACATTTTTTTGCCTTAAAGTGTTTGTTGTCAAACACTTAAAATCATTACCTGACCGGACGTAGATGATTTGTACACATTCCATGCAGAGTCAATGATGTAAACACTTCCAGCATTCCAAGGGTCGGGGTGGACATGATTGCTCAGCGTGGACAACTTGACATGCTGCATAGTATACTGCCCGTCTGTCGGAGAGGCATGGTCCACTTCTGCAAAATCAAATTGCAGCATCCAATCATTTTGTATCCAATTGAATCCAGCATCCTCGAACCTTCTTTTAACCTTAAAATACTTGTCTTTACCGAAATCCAA
>VYYI01000454.1:0-31339 GCA_021029175.1 Bilobella aurantiaca
TTAGAAAATTTAGAAAAATATCTAAATAAAATTATTTAATTATTCTAATATTGATTATAAATCTTCTACCATTCCTATTGGCACTACTTGGTTGTACCGTTTTACCACGGTTTATTATTATTTAATCTTTTAGGTTTAATTATTATGTTATTAAGGCTTACTATAACTAATTAATTGTTTTGGGTATTTTAGCTCCTTTTACTTTAGCTCTTTTTATTTTAGGTTTTTTTTTGTTTTGGCTCATTTTACTCTCTAGCTCCTGATTTTTAGCCCCTTAATTTTAGGCCCTTTATTTTAGCTCCTTTTAGCCCCTATTTCTTGGAATCGCGAGTTTCTCACACAATCAATCAATCAAGTTTATTTGATGTAGGCTCACCCATATCAACATGTATATGCTCAAGTAATTAGTAATCATAGTTTATCATTAGTTTAAATATAAAAGATTAGGAGTGTCCAATTATAAGAGCCAGAGTCAAATTATTAAAGGCAAAATTATAGTTATTGTTGTGATCTTCCATATGTTTCCTTCTCGTTCTCGAGTTACTGGTATAGTTTCTCACACAATTAGTTGTGAGTTTAGTTTTTCAGTTTATTAGGACAGGCCGATATCCAGTCCCCAGAAGCATCAACTGATGTATAGTGTCGATTGTCAGTTCTTAATTTAATGTACTGGCGTTAAGAGTAGCGCCGTGAGGACATGATCCTCCCTAGTTAGTTAATTAGTTAATTAACATAGTATGGCGAATGCCCATAAGCGATTGTGGGCAGGGAAAGCCCGGAAAGAGAAGATGGCCGGATTGAGAAGTGGCGCAGAACGACTCTGGCTCTCGTCTTGGCCATATGACCTGGAAGTATCTGTACACTCGCCGTCTCCTCAGGTCAGCAGCCCAGTCTCCCTTGTCCCTCTAGGCCTGGAAAGGTCTTGTGCCAGGAATGTGCACCACGCCTGGAAAGACGCAGGTCCTGGAAAAGACCTTCCCTTAAGTCTCTCTTCGTTCGTCGGGTACTTAACCCTTTTCAAACTCTAGTTTTGCATAAAACCAAAAGTTATAATTGTCCTGATGATCGTAGCTCTTCACCCGGAAATGACCTCAAAATGACCTTTCAAGGTCAAACTCTAGTTTTGTATAAAACGAACAGTTATGATGATAGGGATGACCTAAAAAACCTTGCATATTTGAAAATGGCCTATTGAGCTCCGAAAACCAAGACTTCTTTTTTCTAGTCTAATCTTAATATTTTACTAGTTCTAAGTGTTCACCTTCCGCTACTAGTTGACTGTTTTACCACTGATTACTACTAATTAATATTACTAATTCACAAAAAAACTATTACTAGTTTTTACATGCAAATCATTTTAAATTTGCAAAAGGAGTTCAAAATTGTGTGATTTTAATTACTACTAGGATTTACTACAACTAATTAAACAGCTTTCTAGTTTTTCAAATGCTTGTTGGTCTATAACATATGGTATTTCATATCCCAAATTATAACAATACACATCAGTAGTACGTGATGAAGCTGTGTGTTCTTGTACTTTCTAATTGTAGAAGGAAGCACGATAAGGTATAATTACTTGTTGATATACAGCCCACAACACATATCAACATTGTCTTGATTTCAGCTAATGTTGCATTTTAAAATTTAATATATGCATATTACACTACGCAAGAAACGACGACTAATTTAGTTCAGAGGAAAGTTTATGGGAATTTTATACAAGTATTGAAGACCTAAAATGTAGCGTTGTTTGGCGTTCCCGAGGATTGAGTGTTTAGGGATATGGAAAGATAAAGACTAATACATACATGTATCAAAAAAATTTGAAAAAAAATTACAACAATTGCCGCCAACTAGCATTGAATCCCCACAATGAATGCTATTTTCCCGTTAGGTTAAAATACCATAGTCAGCGTTTGTAGAAATTTCCATTCCCCAAAAGCGAGTAAAGTTGTAAAGAAGGGAGAATGAATGCTATTATACAAGTACGAAAACCTAACAACTTAGTGCAAACTTCTGTAGAAGAGCCCATGAAGTAGAATTTTCTATAGATGCTTTGGATGTACTAACTACTGTATAATTTTTCACAAAAGTATTGGAAATACTATTTGCTTCTTATTTTAGGGTTTTTGTCTATTCATCAACCAGATCGGTATCGTTTGCTTATTTCTTCTCTAACGAGACGAAGGAATTAATTTAGGAATAAAAAATAATTCAGCTTCTGAAAGTATTAAACATTTAAAGAATTGATCATTGCTTAAAATTATGGAGTAAAGATTTGGAGCTTTCTACACTGAACAAAATTGACTATGTGTGATATTGTTCACATGATTAGGCTTGTAAAATTTCCCTGAGGCCTAAGAGTAACTACTGTATTAATGAACTGTAGTAGAAAATACCTTCTTAACTCCTTGGTCGGACCATGTATTAAGCAGTAGCAACCTTTGCTAATTAACATTGCCTATTTTGTTTACGCTTTAACACATAAAACAGAATGTTGCGTGGAGTTTCTAGAAATTAGGTATCATAATTTCTAAAGACAGAATTTATAAGAATAAAGCCTTCATTAGGCCTATACATACAAACAACAACTGATCATTTTCGACCAAGTTTTGCTGTAGTGCTGGAACTCAGTATGATAAATATCATTGAACATTTGCTTTACGCTGGCTTTAGTATGCCAAATTAGCTCGATACATTTGCTTGTGGAGATTTATCTTACTAATAATTTAGCACTGGAGCAATAAGCTGAGTATAATGATGATTATACAAGCATACAATCAATGGAAAATCACCACATATATTCTTCATTTCAAAAACATCTAAAAAATTAAAATATTGGGTAGAATGGATTAAGCTTACACAAGTTTTCAAACCTCTAATTTGAAGTAGGTGATTTCTTGGAAAATTAGCATTGACTAAATATATTACTTGAGTATTAGCCAAATAGTGGACTGCGTACCTTTGTAGTGTACTGTAGTAGAATCAACAATAATAACACAATTCCTGGTATTAGTGATAGACTAAGTGGTGCCGAGATCTAATCTAGGCACCAGCACAGTAGCACAGTAAAAAAGTAGTGGTGTCGTATGTCGTAGTGGTTAGTCTAGGCCTGGAGGCTGAACATGGGTGGGTTTGCGTAAAGGTGGTGCTTAGCCTATGCCCAAGCAAGAGGCTCCTCTATGGTCTTTCAGAACTCATAACTTCCCAGTCAATTTATAAGCCAAGACAATTTTCCCTACTCACTAGCACACGCAAACATGGACAAGGCCTACATTTGGTCACCACGTTCCACTTGCGTCAACTTTTAAATATCCACCGAATAGTAATTAGTAAAGGAAGGATTTTAAAACAATTATAGTTCATTTCAACACACTGTTACTAGTGTTGTTTCCTATAGCAACTAGTCCTCACACCTTTCCGCAATTTTCTATACAATTAGAATCCACAATAACTCATTTCTCAATTATGCACATTTTACGTGTAGGTAGTTTTAGAATTTGGCAAAGGAATTTGCTGTGTGTACTGTAAAACATGGATTAAAAAATACGGCTAAAAATTCCAAATTAAACAATTTCATGCCGTCTGAGCTTAACGGAAAAAAAGTGAGTAAGCACTGTATATACAAAGACAAGATACCAGGGATCTTTTATTACTTAGGCAAATCAGAACGTTTTAAATTTATGAGAAGTTTACTGGTAACAAACGTAGGTTTAACAGTTTAGAAAAATAGTTAGTGGAACAAATATGCTGAACCTATTACAATGTTGAATATTAACAGAGGTGAACTGAATTGACTGATATGATACTGGTAGCGCCGTATTTAGGTAGTATACAAGAATTCCAACAATGCTATAGTTTTGAAGGAAGCTGATTTGAATCTAGATCAAGAATAAAAACCGTTGAAACTTAGATGAGATGATTAATTCCGTTGTTGTTGCTACATCTATGTTACTTCAGTGTAGAAAACTCCGTAACACTAAGATATGGTCAATCCTTCAAGTATTTCATAATTGAAATGCTGCAATTTCTTTTCATTTTAGCATTAGTTCCGTCGTCACATTTGAAAAGAAATATCTAAACGATACCAATCTATGTGATGAGATGATAAGAGAGATACCCTAAAACAAGAAGTAAATGGTGTTGGGAATACTTGTGGAGATACACACAATATGTAGCAAATGCAAAGTAGCTAAAGAAAATTCTACTTCGTGTGCTATTCTACAGGAGTTGGCACCAATTTGTTAGGTTTTACAACTTGTATAATATGATTCATTCTCCCTTCTTTGCAATTTTACTCGTTATAATTGGGGAAATTAAAATTTCTAGAAACGCTGACTATTGTGTTCATAATAAAATGAAAAATTTCACACTATGTGTGTTCAATGCTAATTAGCAGGGAGAATCCCTATAGATTTTTCTCAGGGTGGTGCCAATTTGTTAGGGTGGAATACTTGTGTAAGCTCTATTCATTCTCCCCTCTTCACAAATTCATTCTTTATATTTCAGATTTCTACAAATGCTGACTATATAGAATTTGAAATGAAAGTAGCATCCAATATGTTGTCAATGCTAATTACCAAAAAATTAATATATATTTTTTGAATTTTATTTTACAGAAATTGTTTGCGCCAGTCTCTCATTACTTTCCAGCCTGAGAACGAGGGTTCGATTTCCCCAATCAGCCACAAAAACGTTTTGCCTATTTTTTTCTTAAGGAATTACATTACCTCTAACGGTGTATGTTCAAACAATATATGAATTCTTCCTATTAATTTTATTTCCCCGATAAGTTTCCAATAGCCATGTGGTAATTTAGAAGACGATCCACATTTGCATACATGTATGCTAATGAGTCCTTATTTTTCCATATTTCTACCGACTTTCTCACATGCTGACTAGTCAATCTGCGGGAATACCAAAAAATGCTTTTTTGATTGTTCTCAATACTTGTATAAACTACGCAAATGTTTCCCTCTGTACTGTTTCAGTCGTCTCTTGCATAGTGGAATAGGCTCATGTTTACCTTTTAAATGGTTCAATTCCAGAAATGTTGACTTGTGTTATGGGCAGTATGTCAACAAGTAGGTATACCTAGTAGTAGGATATACCATGTTATCGATCAAGAAAAAGTTTCGAAAAACTAGAGAATCTTGTAATTAGTGGTAGTTAATTGTACCAGTAATTGAATTTACTCAATATGTGATTTTGCAAATTTAAAATTATTTTCAAGTTCGTCTTTTAAGTAATAGTGTATCTTGAATTAGTAATAAAATGGACAGATAATTTTTTGGAGAATACAATCCCATTACAAGTACACCCGTTTACTGCCTAAAGTGTTTGCAGTGTAAGTTGTAGTACTGCCTACTCTTTGAATGTGAAGAAAAACTAAATAATTTGCAAAATAGAACAAGAAACAACAGGGAGATGGACAGAAGGCACGCTACACTATTACAATTTCGGTATCTCAAAAGCATGAAAAAACGAGAAATGCACTTCCTGAAAAAAAATGCTGCAGGATGAACATATTATAATTTGAAAGTGTTGAAGAAACGCCGACACAATCTTAAACACAATGCTATCTCTACAATAACACACAACTTTAAATTGTATCAATGCCCTGATACTATTTATTCAGTTGTAAATTATAGTTTGTAAAATAATTTTTATTACTAGATTTATTAATATTTCCTGAGATTATAATATTTTACGCAAACCCACCTCCCCACACCTTCTCTTTGTTCATTTACAAGATGAATGATTTTTTTGTGTATATAAGCTACTGTATTTCTGCTAACTGTATCTAGTTCTCTACTGCTAATTCCCTTTAAGAATCTTGAATACTACCCATTTTTGTTGATTCTACAATATTTTTTTCTAAATATGAAATTCTATCTTGTAGCATTTGTTTTCTGTGTTTGGGCTGGCAGCATCAAGGCTGAGTTTAATGTAGTTTCCGTCGCTTCGGATAATGAAGAAGTAGCGGCGTCAGCAGGAATGCAGTATTCAGATGGGCAACCGGTACTGTAACTTAAAAGAAACTATGTCTGCCTAATTTAAATTTACCTTTCCTCATACAACTAGATCACGGACTATGCCGTGGCATACGCTGAGTTCCGAACGATAAAAAAGCACGCTAAAAGAAGATTTCCAGTATATCTTAAGGGATTCATTTGCCTTTTCACTATTGGTATTGATAGTGGCAATGCAAAAGACGGAAGGATAATAAAAATGGAGGAAGATGGAAACCCAGTTACAGATTTTACGTCGATGCATATTCAACAGCCGCTGCCCAAGCTCGTTTACGAGCCAACAGTGAAGGAGTTAGATAATGATGAAGCATTTAAAATAGGAAAAGAATCCATGACATGGCTCTCAAGAATTGTAAGCACTTGAATTACTATTAAATTTAACTGTACATTCCAAATAATATTTTAACCATTGACGCTTTTACTTAGATGGAGGGCCGAGGCTACAAGTATGTTGCTTTTGCACATTTCAAGTTTCATGGGAGAGTTAAAGGCACAAGCAAGGGAAACTTCTGGTTTTTTGCCGTGCATTACACCAAAAATATTTAGGAATGACAATAGTACCACTGTCGCCAAGATCACTGACAATAAATTGTGTAGCCAAAAAATACAAAAAAATATTTGAATAATTTATTTAGAATGTTGATAGTTTTTATTTGCATTACGCTTTTGAACATGAGTAATAATACAAACTAGCCATTAAAGGTAAATTAAAAAATAGTGTTAAGGCTGTAATTTCCGGAACATATATGGCTCAAGTTGCATTCAGGACTTCTTTGTTTACCGTATCCATTCTCATTTCAACTTTTAAATTTCGAAATTTTGGTATAATTAAGTATAATTTATTTCACCCGCCCGCAAATTTCCCATCTACATCTATACAAGCCTCATCAGTTCGTGTGTAATATATGGTCCAAGTGACTGGCACTTAGAACGAGTTCTACTTAAAGTTGGGTCAAACCATGTGGTCAAAAACAACTGAATAAAATTTAAGAGAGACAATGGTGACTTATTATAAAATCGGAGGGCCTCTTTTTTCATTGCTTCAATGCATGGTATAGTTGATATGTCACTTTCATTTTTAGTTTAGTTTTATTCGGGAATTAAAATTATTTTATTAATTTTTTAAGATGATGATTTTTTAACTGAAATGGGTAAATTTTTGTGTCTGTTGTAGCTGTGGAGTGCGTTAATTACTCAAATGCTACTTTTTAGATTCCTTAAACTTTATTGACAAAAATCTATTATAGCAACAACAATAGAATTAATCAATCAATCATTTTTATTTGATATATGGCGAACCCAAGATCAACATGTTTACATTGTACATCAATTTGAATATCGGTAGCTTATAAGGTCACAAGCTTACAAGAAAAAGAAAAAGTGCTTAAAGTCTATTTTACAGGCTTAGTCAATGGTTTATGTTAAAATATAAAATAAATAAAAGATAATTGGTCAAGAGTCAAAAGTATCCTACGAATCCTTACTCTATGATTAATACTGAAGTGTTTTGCACGTTACAAGTTAATTATGAAAATACTTGTTTACAGCCGAAGATATATAAATATGATACTTTTTGTATATGTCGTGGTCAAGACTTTTGGAAGAAATTGAGTCAATTAGATGGTCGAAAGCAGTTGTAGCAGGGAGCGGTAGGCCGAGTGTGAGGTTTGTTCTTTCTCTCTCGCTTGAGGGACATTCAGTAAGGAGATGGTGGAACGATAACCGTGAGCCGCAGAACCTGCAGTTTTCTTCCTTAAAAGATCCGAGGTTTACCCATTTTCCATTGTTAAGCAGAGTGTTGTGGTAGAGTCGCAGTTGAGCAATTCTTGTCACTACAAACTTTGGAAGTTGTTTCTGGAAGTAGAACTTTGCAGAGAAGCTGTGTCCTGTCAATTCATAGTAATGGGGCATAGAGTGGGATTCCTTTGCACAGTCTAAGTCAGCTTCACCAAGTTTTTTCCTTAATCTGTGCAGAAAGTTCTGTTTGTTGAGGATTGTTAGGTCGTAGGAATTTTGGATTTATAGCCACTCCAGGTCTGCTTGTTTAAGAAAACTTTTCATTTGAGAGCACCAGTTCTGTTCATTTGTGTCGTTTCTAAATGACGCTTTTCGTAGGTCCTCGTAAGCGGCATAGGGCAGCGACAATTCAGCAGTGTTGGAATCGCGTGGAAGTCTGCACCATTGCTGGTAGTACAGCTTTGCAACCTCGAACTTGATGGGAGGGATGCCTGTTTCAAGGCGGACAAAGTAGCGTGGGGAAGAGATGGGAATTCCGATCGCTTTTTTTAAGTATCGTTGTTGTACTTTCTCCAAGGTATCGCAATGCAGTGAGCCCCAAATTCCAGCACTGTAGAGTGTAGTAGAGTGCAGAATTGACTGGAGCAGCTTTGTGATCGTTTCCAAGTGGAAACAGCGAGGGAATTTTATTGCTGACCTCAATGCAGCTACAGCTGCATGACCTTTGTTTATTGCCTGTTCTGCATGTTTTGTGAACTTTCCAGTTGAGGAGAATGTGACACCAAGGTAAGTGTATTCCTTTGTAGAATCAATTTCAACTCCTCTCCAGAAAAGTTTCTCTGACCTTGGGATTCTACCGCTCTTTGAGAAGACAACGACCTTTGTCTTTCCTATGTTGACTTCGAGCAACATGGATTTGAAAAAGTTGGAGGCGATAGTGATCTTGCTTTGAAGAGACTCTTGGGAACACGCAATTAGTACTAGGTCGTCTGCATACAGGAGATGGTGTATGATCACGTTGGTGAGTTGGATGCCGCCAAGCTGAACTTTTTCGAAGGCATCTGATAAGCCCTGAATGTACAAGTTGAAAAGTACAGGGCTGGCAGATTCTCCTTGAGGAACTCCTTTGCTGATTGGGAAGCTTTCACTTTCACACTCAGACGTGGAGACTTTTGCCGTTGCCATAGAGTAGAGTGACTGGAACACACGAATGAACTTGGAAGAGACCCCACAACTGACCAGCGTGTTCCAAAGCAAGCAGTGATTTGGTGAGTCGAACGCTTGTTTAAGATCAACAAAGCATGTGTACAGCTTCTGCCCTCGTTTAATTTGTTTTTGAATTAAGGCGTTCAGGGTGAATATGTGGTCATTTGTAGATTTTCCCGCTTGAAAGCCAGCTTGGTATTTAGATATTTTGTTATGATTTCGTACCCAGTGAGAGAGTCGGTTCGTCAAGATGGAAGTGAATAGCTTTGTGATCGTGTTAAGGAGCGATATTGGTCGGTAGTTGGCGGGATCACTCAAACTCCCTTTCTTGTGGATGGGTACGATAGTTGCTTCGGACCAAGAGTATGGCGTGAAACCACTGTCGTAGGTGCTCTGGAATACTTCACAGATTTTCCAAATTGACGCGCCTGCAAGGAGCTTCCAGACCTCATTTGGGATTTTGTCTGGTCCTGGTGCTTTTTTTCTTTTTAGGGACTTGATGGTTAGCCTAAGTTCCAGTGGATTGAATGGGGCGTCTAGGATTGGATCATTGTTGTTGGTAGCTGCTAGAATGACAGAGGAAGATTCTGGTCTCTGGTTAACCTGTTTCTCGTACAACTTAGAAAAGTGTCGGTGCCATTTCGCAGAAGTCACATCAGAGCTTGGAAGGTGTCTCCTAGGGCGGTGGGAATTAATTTCGTCCCAGAACTTGGTTGGATTCCTTGTATTAGCAAAGTTCATTACCCTGCTATAGTAATATTCTTCCATCTTGGATTTGCACAAAGAATTGTAGTTAGTGAGATATGAGAGGTAGCTGGTGAGTGCCAGTGCCTTCTTGTCGGTTTTCCAATGCTCGATTCGTCTATAGCGTCTAAGGGCTTTATTTTTCTCGTACTTAGCCGTACTACACTCTTTGTCAAACCATTTGGGGGAAAAGGGTTCATGCTGCTTAGCCGTCTTGTTAATTCCAAGATCATGGCACTTTTCTATAATGGCGTGTGTGAGCTGGCAAGAGTGAGTGACTGTGGTGGTTTCCAGGGACTGTACGACATTGTTAAGAGCACTTGACACAACTGCACGTTTTGTTGGAGACAATGGCAGACGAATTCTTTGGCGCTGTGGAGCAGGTACCTTGGAAGGGTTATCAATGCTTAAGTTGATCATTATGGGAAAGTGCCAACTGTGCGACAGACTTAGGACTTCAAACTTCTTTATGTATATGGCCGTCTGGGGAGTGTATAGGAGGTAATCTATTACACTTGATCCGCCTGCAGAGTTGATGAAGGTGAACTCCCCATGTAGATCTCCCGGGAAAGCACCGAAGGACCTCAAACTTCTTTATAAAGTTGGCAGTCTGGGGGGTGTATAGTAGGTAGTCTATTACACTTGACCCGCCTGCAGAGTTGATGAAGGTAAACTCCCCATGTAGGTCTCCAGGAAAAGCACCGTTGCCGATAGCTAGTCCTGCTTCATTTAATCTGCCAATTAACGTTTTGCCGTTTTTGTTCATCTTAACATCTTGACTAGACCTGTCCATTCCGTGGAAAGAGTTTGTGTCAGAAATCCTTGCATTAGCATCTCCCATAGAGATGTGATGGTGGTACTTTGGGCTAAGTTCGGAGATACATTTGAAGTAGTCCTCCAGTTTTGAGTTGTAACAATGGTCATCAGACAGGTAAAACGAGGAAAGTAGCAGTTTCAAAGTAGTAGTGGCAACTTCTATTAGGACGAAAAAACTAGTGTGTTGTAGGAGTGTTATGCTGATATTTGTTAAGTCTCTTTGGTGGGCAATAAGAAAACCTCCATAAGGCCGGCCTTTTTTTCCTTTAGATGCTGGGATAACTACGAGGTTGTATTTTGAGGCAAGGATAGGGCAATGGATACTACTTTCACTATGCATCGTTTCCGCGAGACAGAAAATTGTGGGGTTCGTTTGTAAAATGTCATTGAAGAAAAGCTGAGTCTTGCTTTTCAGTCCGGTTATATTATAAAAAAGAAAAGTAAAAGGGTTAGAAAAATTATTTACAGCCTTACGCCTAGTCAGTGGTTTTAGGTTAGTTGGTCTGTGATCTGGGCTGCCGAGTTCTCAGATGATTGATTTGGGTGGAACAGTTTTGCTTTTGCGAATGTTGTTTAGGCTTTGAGATGCCCGTCCGTCCGATATGCTGGCTTGGCGCCTTCTCCATTGCTCAGCTCGGGTTTCAGGTGTGAGATCCGCAGTAACTGAACAACGTTCTCCCTTGAGTTGAGTCCAGAGGTTGAGCGCTTGGTTCCGAGTAGCTATAGATTGCATTCTAACTTTGATTGGTCTGGGCTTGTCTGCGTTGGCTTTAAATTTTCTAATTCGGTAGGCTTCTTCGGCTGGGGATGTTATCTTGTAGAAGGCTAAAAAGTCATTTGCTACAACCAAGGAATCTTCTCGCGGTGTCTCTGGGATACCGTGAATTAACACGTTGGGTTTCCTCAGCTCGTCAGTTAGTCTTGCAACTTGAGCCTTAAGGGCACTAATGACTTGATCCTTAGTATGGTCAGCCTCCTCAAGGACAGAGATCCTAGCTTCAGCGATAGCAGCACAGTTCTCATAGGCTTCGAGTCTATTTTCTATGTCGTCTAAACGAGCACAGATAGTCGGGATCCTCCCGGTTTCTTCTATGACTGAATTCATTGTTATTTCAAATGCCGTCATTTGCTTTTGGATCTTAAGCATCAAGGAGTGGACAGCTTGAGCATCCACGACCACGTTTTGTTTTTTGCCTGGCGGCTGAACCTGATCTTCATCTTCGTCGCAAGACTCGATCGGTCTCTTGGTTCCCTTCTCAGATTGCTGAGGCGGGGGCTGGGACATTATTTCTTTGACTGGAGAGCGTCTTACCGGCATCGATAGCAATTTCCTTCCCCGGGCTTTTCGTCGGGCCGACTTTTCAGTCGAAGTCAAAAACTTTAGATGAAGCAAAATGTAACGGGCCGTTGCCTCTTCACCTTCTCCGGGCTTTTCGTCGGGCCGGCTTTTCAGTCGAAGTCAAAAACTTCAGTTGGAGCAAATTGTAACGGGCCGTTGCCTCTTCACCTTTCCCGGGCTTTTCGTCGGGCCTGCTTTTCAGTCGAAGTCAAAAACTTTAGTTGAAGAAAATTGTAACGGGCCGTTGCCTCTTCACCTTCCACGGGCTTTTCGTCGGGCCTGCTTTTCAGTCGAAGTCAAAAACTTTAGTTGAAGAAAATTGTAACGGGCCGTTGCCTCTTCACCTTTCCCGGGCTTTTCGTCGGGCCGGCGTTTTAGTCGAAGTCACAAACTTTAGTTGAAAAAACAAAATTGTAACGGGCCGTTGCCTCTTCACCTTCCCCGGGCTTTTCGTCGGGCCGGTTTTTCAACTCAATTCGATTTCAAAACAACTTAACTTCAACCTTCACTATTTGAGCTCCAGATCCAGACCGCACAATAGAATTAATCATTACATCTAACAAGGGAGACTACCATACTGTCGGTCGAACCTGGGTACGTGATGCATTCCGACCCTTATTTTGAACCCTTCTGACCCAACTTTGACAATAATTTGTCTGCAAGACTCATAAACTTATTTGGCGGAATAGTTTGAAATTTAAAATATTTTCCAAGGGGGTACTATTGGAAACTATAAATTCTCCTTGTAAATTCTCATGAGGATTTTTATTTTGGCAAACTGCTTTATTTGACGGCTTGGTGCCTGATATTAATGGTAGAGCTGCAGGAATTTGGGCCTTTTGAACACAGTTGATCTTGTTTATTGTAACTCCAATAATATAGTCACACGTTACTTATATTGAACGACTTGGGTAAATAAATATATATATATATATATATACGTATGCTCAGCATAGGCGTTTTGTGATTGTATCCCTGGTTACAATAACCTATATCAACTGGATTTAAAGGAAAAGCGTTCTGAAGCTCTAATCTTAATCTTAGCCAAGCCTCTTGGTGTAGAACAAAGTGTGTCAAAAATAAAAATTCTTATGGGAATTTACAGAGAGAATTTCAGGATTCCAATAGTCCCCCGTTGAAAATAAGTGAATTTTCAAAAATTCAAACTTTTCCGCCAAGTTTGTTTATGAGTCTTGCAGACAAATTATAGTCAAAATAAACTAAAAAGGGTCTAAACTAAGGGTCGGAATGCATCACATACCCAGGGTCGACCGACAAGTATGGTAGTCTCCCTTGTAAGTAATGTAATGAACAGCTTCTTTGATAATTTGAGCAATGTTAGATTTGCTGTATGCTAATAAATACGCCGATGACAACTCCATTTAAGTCAAATCAGCTATATTTGTTATTTACTAATCGGTTGAAAGTTGTGGCAATAGAACGAGATAATTTTCTAATTTTCTAAAAAAAAAAAACACGCATCTCGAATTTGAGGCCTCTGAATAAGATTAATGCATTCCTACTATATTAATTCATTAGATGGCTTTGAGATAAGAAATACACCAACACTACCAATATACAAAATATTCATGTGAGATACAGTAAAACCTGTAGCCTATATGTCTGTTGCTAATCATCATACACTTCTTTGTAAGCATGATGGGATTTTCCATGGATTTTCGCAAGAGCTAAAAAAAATGCCTAAAAATGCCACATTTTAGGAATAAGTAGCACTATTGTTAAAAAAAATTCGGTAAGGTAGACCGAATAAATCATAAGAAATATCGTGCAACATCCTATATGAATCTAAGAATTTTTTTTTTAAATTTCAGTTATTGAAGATTTCCACTATATTTAAAAATTAATTTTTAGCGTAGAGGCGTTCGAGCTTCAGTCTCTCCTCACTAGTCAGCCTGAGAAAGTGGTTCTACCGGTAGCAGGTCAATAACGAGAAATCATAAACCGATAATGCAAAAACCAAGAACTACAAAAGCCGAGTACTACAATTTTTTAAAAATAAAAATGATAACATAGTGTTACCGCCAAGTTCTCGATAATCTCGAAAGCCAGATTCGCCATCACGACTAAAATGAATAAGTATGAATTCATTTATTTTCGAATGTACACTTGCTATCAAAAGAAATTCTTTTTGCAAATAGGTGAATGCAGGTTTTAAAATTTTTAAAACCTGTTATCGTTTTTTCGCCCTAATAGTAGCCCTTAATATTTGTTGATTAGAAAATGATTTGACTATTATCTTACTAGACACCATAACTGCCACAACTTAGGAGTTCATGACTTATGAAACAAGCATAAAATAGTAATCGTAATTAATACAAAGCATTTACCTATAAACTATTCCTTGCATTATTTCCACTGCTAATTTATTTGTAGTACGAGTAAGATGTGCCGTCACGAAGGTAGGTTAGCATATACTATTATATTGTATAGCTTATTACGCTTTATATGTACTACATAAAGTAATAACTACGATTAATGTTGTTGTAATATAATGCCCAAATCTTTACATTAACGTAAGACAAAATAATAATGAAAGGCTATATATTTGATATGCGAGTAATTTAATAATGTTTTATTAATTATAATTATGACTCTAACTTAAAATTCATAATTTGCAAATAAATATGTATATAAAAGCTACAAGATTCTAAACCATGTACAAAACGTTCCGAATGTTAGTATTTGAAAGAAATTAAAAAAAACGCATTGTTATGTTGCACCAAGACCAACAGATATATTCACACGAGTGAAGAATACTGAAGTGAGAAATTAAGATGTAATTTTAAATACAAACTAAATATAAATTAATGTTAATTAAATTAGTTAATTAAATAAGGAGAAGGAGCTTATATATAAATATTCTTATTTTCTGTAGAGTTTGTTAAACAATGAAATGTGTTTAGGTGGATAGCTCTTTGTTTTAGTTAAAAGTGACTGAATTTGAGTGTTTTTTAATTAATTTAAAGTTAGGAAAATGATGATTTGAATTAGGCCGAATTGAATGGTTTTGGTTATTTAATTGATGATTTAACTGTAGTTATTACAAATGAGCACTACTTAATCGAGTGTTAATTAATTGGTTTTAGTTAGTTAACGCTAACTAAGGCTAATTAACAATTGTTAATTAATTGTAAGTAAATTGGTAGAGTTAACTAGGGAACCTTCTGCTGTGGAAGGACAAAGAGAACTGAGGGAGAATGGAAGGAGGAAGCGAAGAGCGAGGGACTGTCTCGCTTGGTTTCGCTCAGAGGGATTCGTGACAAGGAAAACGCGTCTTCGCTTCCTCTTCCACCAATGCCTTAATTAAACGCTTAATTCAAATAACCCGCCTCTTGAGCGCTAACGCTCAAATACTAAAACCGAATGCAAATCGCTGCCTTCACGAACAAAATGTTTAATGTCCTATCTGACTGGTGTTTAATTGTTAAATAAAGTTAAGTTTAAGTAAATGAAGATTAGCAATATTAGCGAATCGAAGAGTTGAAAGAGACTTTCTAAAGTGGTGAGAAGTTAGCCCCGCAGCCTCTTAATGAACTCTTGAAATCAATAATTATGATAATCTTTCTAATAAAAGAATAAATCCAAATGTGTATTTACTTAAACTAATTAGGTGTTTTTGCTATGTTTATACACGAGTATTTATATATAACAATCAAAGTTAGGTTGAAAAATCAAATGTTAATTTTTTTTTGAGTGGCTAACTTTTTTCTATTTTTCCTAACCTAAGCAAACTCACACAAGCATTTATATGATTGTGGTTTTATTAAAGACTTGCATGTAACAGAATATAGGGTTACACATGATGATATCAATTAGTCCGCTCAGGTGAGTCTTGTGGTAAAATTTTTATTATTAAATTCATTAGTCGACTTGTGAGGTCTTGGTATGCCGCTCGGAGCTCATATTTTGTTATCCAAGTGTCCACGCTCATATGGCTGCTCCTTTCTTTTGCATACACTTCATGCAAGCTAAGTGAATATTTTGCGTATTCCAGCTTTACGTCTTTTGTATGTTTGGAGTTATTACTTTTGCTAAGTTTATTTAGATTGTGCACCAAATTAACCAAGCTTGTCACAGTAGCTTCAGGGCTTAGACGAATTGGAGTTAAACGTTTGTAACTTCTATCTAAACTTCCCCAAGGAGTAGCATCTAAAGCCGCTGAAAGCTCGAAGTATATTTTAGCAGCCTGTTAGGAGTTAGAAAAAAAACTTAAACAAATATTAAGAATATGAAACAGGTGCACTTACAGATTTATAAAAATTTGAATCTTCCACGTTGTCGTCAAGATTAAGGGAATGAAACAGAATTGATGCCAAGATAACCTCAAGTGGACATGTTTTGGCAGCCTGAACAATAGTGAATGCTGGTCCGACTGGCATAAAATTAAATAATTAAGTCATTAATCATAAGTCAACTTTAAAAACTTAGGTTTTAGTGTTGAAATTTTTGTTTTGAATTCCTGCATGAATACAAACATTGTTAACTATTTCAAAGATTTGAATTACAATGCTCCTCATACATAATCTTCTATTGCTTATTTAAAGAAAAATTGAACTGTTGTTATATATACAGATATTTTGAAATATTTTGTCTTTACCAAAATTGAAGTTTTCGGTTTCAACGCCTCGCTTAGCTCTTCTAGTTTTTCTCGCAAAGACAATAACGTCTAATATGCTTTTGACTTTGGATATTTCAGTTGCTCCTGAGTTTGAAAGACCGTTGAAGTTGCCTAGACAAAAGTTTGTAGTCAAATCCAATTTTAAAGTAACTTTTTCATTTCGCTCATATTACTCTCAAGTAAGAATACTTTGTCCACGTGGTATGCTCCACTTAACAAAAACTTCATTCTGTTAGTAAAGGTAAAGGTAAAAGTGCGTTTTTGTCACAAAGTATTAGATGTGGGCATTGAAGGCCAGATTTTGTGTACATTAGATGACACTCACAGACGTTCAATTAAAAGCTAAATGAAATAATATTCAACCCAAAATTCAAATTGCAAATGCGTTGTTGATTTTTGAAGAAAATAGGTTAAATAGTGTGAACACACCGGTGGTTGAGCCCGGTGTGGCGAAAACGCCACACAGTGACGCAGAGCATAAGTGTGAGTTTTTGAGGTCTCTGGGGGCCCTATCAATCACTAGTAACTAAACATTCGACGGAATCTTTGGCTTACCATGAAAAAATACAGAATCGACGTAGTTTTGGATCAGCAAAGGTTTGATTGACTTAAACTTCCCTTGATGTACCTCGATATCAATTGTACGTTCGGACACGCTACTTGTATTGTTATAACTTAAGGAGAAGTGACATATTTCTTTTGATCCCGAACACAACCGATAGATTCCATATGTTGTTTGTTGAACTACAAAGCAACTTTTCAACTCAATTTTTAATTTTGAAGTAAGGGTAGTATCTGCTCCTAGTTTACAACGTAGTGCATCGCAAAGACTTTCTGGCTTCTGGTTCTTTTCAAATTTTGCTACAGTGCTTTTTTTGGGTAACGACTTGAGATACGCTTCGTCGGATTTGGGGGCGTCCTTAGATTTATATTCATCGTTGCTATGCAAGCCCTTCCTTATCTCGATAATAGACATTACCTATAGTGACCATAAAATTCCTCTATCAAAACCTAGATATCTAATTATTCAAATCCAGGCGTGACTTAATAATCATGTGCTTTGATATAGAAGTGCATAACGGAAAAACTATGTAATTTTATCCAATAATTCTAAAATAAAGGAAACGATGGATTACTTTGTCGCCAAATTTCGATTGCAATTCTGTATCTGTTCCGCTCCTGGCTTGTGTTGTGTCGTAGAGAAAGATTGCTTGAACAAAGTCCAAGTCCACTACACCAGTACTATTGTCTTTAATATAAGACTGTGAATAAGCTAAAAATTATTTTAAAGTGTTAAATCAGGTTTTTGGTGGCTCAATACTCTTGTCAATTACCAAGCGCTTGATATATGTAATCGATTTGTCCATGACTGGGTGGCGCTTTGGCATTATTTGACAAGAAGTTTATGGCGCATATTACTTTAGCACATCCATTTTCATCTGATTCGAATGTTAATGGGTCAGCAATTGTTTTTCTCACACCATATTCGTTCTGCAAAACATAAAATGTGCTGTCTGACATATAATTCAAGGAAGAGTATTCAAGTTTGATTATTTTTTGTTTTGCTTTATACTGATAAGAAGTAACCAAAAAACGCGAGCCTAACTTTTTTAGCATGCATTTACGTAATTATAGTACGTAACTATTTAAATTGCTGACCTTGCGCCACCAAAATATACTAAATGATCTGGATTTTTTTTTTACCAAAACATTTTCTTCATAGGGTGAAAAAAGTTTGCTTGCTTGCTTGTGTTTAAGGACTAAATGCATGCTAATTTGTCATTCGACTCGACATTAAATTTTCAATAAGACTGTTTTTACTCTATTTAACAGAAAAAATTAACATTGACATCATTACATGATGTAAATTTAATTAGTTTAAATGAATTATATGGATTTATAAAAAAAACATGGTGAAAACAACCAAAAAAGCAGGCATTGTGATTAGTAAACTGGTGATAATTGATGTTTTCAACAAAATAATCTAATTCGAGAATTCGATATTAAATTTCTCGTAAATTATTAATTTGGGGGGAAGGTTTTTGAGGTTAAAAAACCTAATTAACAAAGCACTTACTGTTCAAACTGTTTTTGTAAACGTTCAAATTTGGGACTAAAAAGATTCGTTGATTATAACTAATTAATAAAAATAAATAAAATAATAATAAAATAAAATAAATGTTAAATAATAGAAATAAATAATTAAATGAATATTATTGTCTAAGCTTTATTTAGATATTGGTGGAAAATTGGTTAATTGGCAATCAAAATTGGTCATATTAAGTTTAATGTAAGCTATTAAGTAGAACACTTGGCATAAATTTATATAAAAAAGTATCCCGTTATTATTATATTATTGTCTAAGCTTTATTTAGATATTGGTGGAAAATTGGTTAATTGGCAATCAAAATTGGTCATATTAAGTTTAATGTAAGCTATTAACCAGAACGCTTGGCATAAATATATATATAAAAGTATTCCGTTATAATGAATAAAAACCAGAGCAATATTTGTATTCACTACAGCATGGCTTCACTGTACTTTTTGTTTTACCTTTCTTATCCAACTTTGTCATTGTCAATTTCAAGTTGAGAAAATTGATCGTAAGTTACAGAATGATTTCAAATTTGAAAAAACTTTCTCTCATTTCCCTTACATTTTTTTAATCAGAATATTATAAACATTTCTAATACTACTAAAATACTTGAACCAAAAAGGGGTTCAGTAACTTCTTACTACGGCTTTGGTGAATACAAAATGGCCACAAAACAGCAGAATCACTATTCTTGAATCCATTTTCTGTTATTTGAAAACTGATTGACGATTTGATGTAAACTGAAAGGTATGACCGTAAACCGGGAAGTTTTTTGGTTTGTGTCTAACAAGTAACTGATACTTTTTTTTGGATTTCTGGTACTATTAAAAAAAGAGATTCACGTAATTCTCTTTCTTCTGAAAAACAAATGGCAAAAGGGTTTGGAAAATATTGCTCTATTAGTGGATTAATCTGAAAAATAAGTATGGTTTATCGAGTGAAAAATACACCTGCACATTCAAGTATGTATCAACCTTCAGGCAATGCACAGAAATTCTAGACTGCTATGGAAGGAGAGTTTTGAACTTCAAAAAATTAGAGGGCACTTTATTGCTTATTTATTATGTTATGCATTTTACAAAAAAAATTAAGTAATTAAACCCAGCAAAAGTTGAAGTGGGTTAAACATGTGGATATACTCTTAGAACGTAGTGTGGATAAGATGTTGATCATATTTGAACAATTGTGTGCTATCACTTTGCCTTTTGTCATGTGGTTGGACTTTCTCAGATTGCTGAGACGGTGTTGGAGGCTTGGACATTATGGCTTTGTTTACGAACGTTTAACCGACATCAGTGACTAATAATGAGACCGATACAATGCAGGAGAGCTATTATTCTTGAGCTGTTTGGTTTAAATGACGCAAATTAATTTAATTTAATTAACTATTTTATTATAATGTTTATTGTTATACAACAGTCGGTAATTGAAACTAATTAACTAATAATGAGTAGTTTGTCAAGTTTTGTATTGAGATATTTTGACAGATTAACATGAATGAGAATATATAGCATATGCTACGTTTTACTTATGTTAACTCATTTGCTACCCTTTGTACCATGACGTCGGAAGGTCATCAACTTGTCTCACTTCCCCAATTTTCATAGTATTGACATATGAAGTTGCTACAAACCACACAAGTAGCACATAGTAAAAGCTTGTGTGTAATAATTTAGTTTGAATTTACAATAATTGATGCTTAATATATCATCTCAATTATGTTGCATGACTAATGAATTCTTGACTTACATTTATTGTCAGGCATGTTTCTTTCAAGAATAGTAAGCGACGTTCCCAAGTTCGAAAATTGTGCCCGAAATTATATATTATATATAATTCATTCTAGGTGTAAGACCACGTGTTGTGGGTTCCTTTATGAAGTGACATCGTAAACATTTGTAAAATTTAAACCGAATCAAATTAAAATTAATAATAAAAACAAAAAAAAAATTAATCGTTAACCGAAGGTATGATTTAAGCAACCTCAATTGATAAACTGCCACTATAGATTTATTATGTAGTGTTAAACCAAAAAAAAAAGGAAAATCGAACTAAAAAATACGAAAACTAAACTAAATATTGAAAAAAAAGAACTTACCATATGTGCAACTGATTTGGAATTTGATGAAATAAACGGTGATGGTTGCAGCTAAACCTATTTTTGCTCATTGTAACTAGATGGCGCTAAGTGAAATTTGATCTCTTGATCTCAAACTGAATGGGTAAATTGCATAGGGTTAGGTTTTGGGCTGTGAAGAGAACAAAGTTGATATTAGTGGAAGTATTGCGCATCATACTTAGCTGGTGTTTTAAAGCTGCAGAATTACATAACAAGCGAAACGTAAACGGTTATTCTTTTTAGGTATATAAAGATATAAGCAATTTGAAATAAGAAAGTGCAAAAGTAGAACAAACATAGAAATGGAAACAAACGGTTAGTAAATGATATCTAGAACCAAAATAATTACAGTATGATTAAAGAAAGAGAACAAAAGTTGTTCCTCTTATGAAGGGGAGCAACACTTTTACAGCACACTTTTCTCTGTAACCCTCCAATGACCCCCAAAATGACCCCTTGACCTCAAAATGACCTTTCAAGGTCAAACTCTAGTTTTGCATGAAAAAAAAAATAAGATGGTCCAGATGATCTTAAGGGCCCTCTTCATTTGGTAATGACCCTTGACTTCAAAATGACCTTTCAAGGCCAAACTCTAGTTTTACATGAAACGAAAAATTATGATGGTCCCGATGATCTAAACGCTTTGTATATTTGAAAATGGCCTATGAACTTCAGAAAAGCAAGACTTCTATTTTCTAGTTCTAAGTTTCCTATTTCCGCAACTGGTTGACCGTTTTACCACGATTTATTTTTATCAAAATTATTAGGTTAAACTTCAATTTAAAAATGAAACAATCCAAAAAAAAAAAAAGAATAATGTATTATTCTTCCTCGGCAGAGTACTCGTTCATGAATCGCAAAGTATTATTTGTACGTGTCCCACTTCCCGGCCATTGTAATATCTGCATTCCATAACAAATTGTAACTGAAATTTGTATTACGGATGATATGTTCCGTCATTAAAATACTTTTTTCTGGAGTGGCGTAGTACAAATTATATGATGCTGTTCTTGCCTTCTCGAACAGGTAGGCGACAAGGTCGTTCAAGTCCAGTTGAATAATTTTAACCCCGTACAGTTGGTACTGTTGAGCCGCGGAATTTCGGGGAATGTTATTTTTTTGCAGAATGATGTCTTTAGCAAGTAACGATCGGTTGAGGAAGATAATAACCATTGTATCGGGAGTGTACCGATACGCTGCATGAAACCCTTTGTCTGTACTACCGAGCGGGTAGTCAAGGGAAACTAGAACCACTTTTTTCGATTTCAGCCTTAGAAGGAACTGCAGCACTGGGTAGCTAACAGCCGTTCCAAGCTTGATACTGAACTGTTGAGCGCCATGGGCTTCGAAGCAGTATTTGAAACAACCGCTAATAAAATATGTGTTACAAAAATACGAATTAACATATTTGGCATATGATTTTGTTTAGGTTATCAATTGTTAGGTTCAAAATACTAATTGTTGCTCTTATAGTGGAACTTTTCAGGTTGGCCTGGAAAAGAATGTGTGTGCGAAATAACAACAATCGACCAATGCAATGGCTCCGTAATGCAATGCATAAGCACACAGCTCCGAGTTACAAACAATTGATTTAAATACGAACTATGGAGTTAATCTAAACTACAACTGTACTTCAAGCCGATTAGAAATGGGCTTTATCTTGGTTATAAATCTTAATTTTTTACAAACAAAACTAACGGTAAAACAGCGCGGTTTTGCAATTGGGAAATGAACACAAAAATAGTTCAAACTAGCCTAACAAGCCTACAATAGAATTATATAATTTGAATTCAAATTATAGAATTATAATTATTATAATTATAGAATTCGAATTATATGATTTAACTCCTCCTTCCTGTCCTTGGATTTTTTTTTTCGCTTTAACAATGATTTAGAAAAGGGTGAACTTTAGGAATATTTATAATTGCCTTCATCTTACGCTTCAAGTGCCGTTAGTTTTGCATTTATGATTTCTGTAATTTTTCCCATCAGCTCTCCAATGGGAGCACCTTCTTTGCTATAGTATACCGGATCGTAGCTGTTGAACGCTTTAACAGTTTCGAAATACTTTGTATTATTCTCGGGATTGACTTCTGTGTTCTTTTTTGTGTCGTCCAGTGTAATTTTTTGTTGTAGTAATAATTCATCGAGCTCTTTCTTCTTTGCCGCAGCATTGTCAAACACATTGAAGTATTGAAGTATAGATGTTGGAATATCTGCAACGTCGAAGGCAGTCACAAACTTAATCCTGTTCCCATTGGTACTGTTCCAGGTTCTTAGTTCTTGTTCCATGATATCATACTGTGTATGCACGGGGCCCTTAATAATTCCATTGTCACCACGACTACCATCATCTGTTGGTAGGAGAACCATGGTAACGATTTCTTTTCGTCTTGACCGTTCCTTGGCAAGTGGAAATGCCTTCGCACCGTTGTCATTGTAGGCGGATAGGATCAAAGAATAGTTGTTGATGGTCTCAACAGGATGTACTTGCCTTAAAACATAAGCTATCAAAGTACCTTCGGCCCAGAGCCGAAACCCTTTAGGTGAAACCCCCGTCAAGGGCCCTAGGGTATCCTTTAGAAAAACCTGAGCACTTTTGATAAGCTTTGAGGTTTCACTAATATCTGTGACAGCGGCCTCAAAGTCATTGTCTTTTTCTGTAAACTTATGAACGTCACTTTCTCCCGTTGAGAAGGAATGTTGAACACAGGAAAGTAAGACGACTAGGCACCGTGCCAATTTCATTATGTCTTGTAAGTGTTTTGTACAGAAAGTGTTAATGCAAAAGTTTTTGCCTCTTGAGTGAAGTCACAATTTAATGTTAAATTAACTCGTTAGGTTAAGCGTTGAAGGGTCTGGTGCAGTGCTCAACTTTGTATATCCTTTTTATGCTGATTTTCAAGTGACGATTACTCTCAAGTCCTTTTACAAAGACATTTTCCTAGCTTGGTCTTAAACTTGAGCAATTTTACTGTTCAAGTTACTACTATACCAATTTCTGGTTATGTTATTTGTTTACAAGTATTTATATGTATAAGACAAGTAAAGTTTACCTGTGGAAATATTTATTTTTGATAGCTATATTGACACATTATAGAAATATCAGCATATAATTAAAAGTAATATGAAACCGTTTTTGGAGATTTTGGGAGGGAATATGGTCTTAAAATTGTGCAATAACCTTGAGAGTTCTATTATTGCTCCTTATCAATCAATTTGACCAATTTAAGCTGTGCATAAACTTTTGAAGATGACCATCTATTAGAATATTATTTCAATCAGAGTGTTGTATTGATAGCAAAGGCCCAGGAGACAATTTTCCGGTTTTAAAGGTCATTTAGGGGACGAGAAAGGTAAAATCACGTGGCACATGTAGAATTTTAATTTTAATTAATTTATTGTTTAATCTATGGAAGCTGGTTTTGGTTTTGAAGGTTCTTAAGTGCATATGAAATTGTAGTTGCACAGCAAAAGCCCAGTCAGATGTCTTGAATCCATCTTTTTCTCAAGTAACTGCTTGATTGCTGCTTAAGATGAAGTAAACTGAACTATCAGGTACGATGTGATAGTTGAGTGCTTCGGCTCTGTGTTCTTATCAAAAACAGTTAGAAGAATTGCTGTTTTATAACTGATTTTAACTGGATTTCTGGAAATTAATTGCAAGAGGGTTTTTAATGTAATTTTGCTTTATTGGAAGGCTTGAAAATATGTGACGTAGACCGTGCCTCTGTTGACGTATATGCGCTCTTTCCAAAATGATTCAATTCCCACCGTTTTCGACAACGCTACTAGAATCTAGAATTTTTTCAACAAAACCGGTTTATCTGCAATTACTACAAAGCATCTACATTATACTTTTTGGGAGTAAATTATGAAGACTAGCAAGTCTTATGAAGTTGAAGAAATCGCTTAAAGACATTTGATTTTACAAATTTTGGACGACAATCATTAACATATTGCATATTGCATATCTGCAATAATAATCCAAGGATCGAGGGACAAATTGCTCGTGTCAAAGTTCCTTCAGCTACACCCCTTCCGCAAGGAATATTTTGTGTGTTCGTCTGCCAAAAGAAATTTTTTGTCCTTTTTCATATCTTAAAGCACATTAATTGAACTACATAGGCTAATAAATCTAGACATTTGTTTAGCAGATATAACAATATAATATGGTTCCAGTTTAAATGAAAACTTGAGTGGCATACAGTTATCTTTTATATCGTGTATACTTGACTTTGCATTTCTTTTGACATTAATGGAATGAGGAGTTCATTAGGAGTGAATGACACAATTAGAGCTTGATTTATAAATATATATGACACCATAGTAGTCCTTAAATGTTTACAAACATTAGTAAAAGTACAAGCAACTAGTATTTGACTGCAAAAAAATGTTGTGTTTAAATTTGTTTTGACACAATCATTTTAAAACTACAATGTTATAGGTAGTGGGCTCCCTGCTACAAACATACAAAACAACAATGTCCGCAACCTTGCTGTCAAATTATTAATGGATGATTTGCCTAATTACACTAAAATTTTAATCCAACAATGCAAAACTACATTTTTAAAAAATCCAAAACCATTCTTTTTCTTTTAAATGATTGTCAGTTTATTGGCTTTCCGATGATTCCTAATAGTCACGAATATGCCACTACAAATCCGAAAATATATATGTATATATTACTAATTTTTGTTACTGTATTATGCAAAATTCAACTATTCACTACATGTAACTTTTATGTTAAAATCTACTTCTGAGACATTTTTAGAAGTATAATTAACATTAACATGCAAGAGTATGTGGAAAACATTAGAACATATGTTACATTTTGCTACATTGTGTGTTTGTATCTATTTTGTCTCCTCTTTGACGGAACTTCAACTTTATGTTCAAATACTGCTTTCATATTCTTGTTGTGGACTCAGATACGTCAGAAGTGCTAGGAACAACACAAACAACAATTAAAACTTAAAAAGTAATTATTGTTAAAAAGTATTTCTAGTACTTGAGAATCTGGAGTTTTAACAAGAACGATAAAGTGTACAATGTACCCAATTCATGGTAGCAGCAACAAGGAGTTGTGACGTACAATCCTGAACAATCTTTAAATAAACAAACGTATATGAGTGCACTTAGTAAAAACATAATACATGAAACTGTATGCAGTGAAATTACACATTAACTTGCTCACTGTTGCCATTCCCTATTATATGTATAATAACACTTCAATAACAATTTCAGAGTTAAAACGTTAAACACTCAAAATATTGTTTAAGCAACCTAAACTTAAAAACTTTAATTATATGTTACCAATAAATTAATAAAACACACAAATGCTTTCAAATAGCATATGTTTGTGGTGTTTTCAAATTTGGCACAAACTGAAATAGTCAATATTCTTGGTACTCGTTAAAACTATAGATGGCGCTAAATGAAATTGATCTCTTGATCTCAAATTCTATATGGTAATTGTATAGGCGTAAAGTTTGAGTTGCAAATGGGGCAAAGTCCATTACAATTGACATATTGCACACTTTGCATAGATGGTGTTGTTTTGTTAGAATTTTGTATATACCAACGTATGTATTCAAATTTTTTTGTTGATGCGTGCATTTTGTCAAATGAAAAACAATTGATTGATTGATATATAAGAACTAATATTTGCATATAATTTGCACCGTGCTAAGGGTACAAAAATTTCTAAGTTAAATTGCATTATATTACCAAATGATTAAATATCATCAACCACTAACTAGCAAAATCATGTTGACGGCAGTTCATAGGCGATTGTTAAATAGGAGAGGAAAAAAAAAGTTGAATTTATATTATACGCCATTTCTTCTACCTACTGCATTTAGCAACGGGATTTATAGAATTAGATAATGGTCTTGTACATTGCCATGATAGAAAATTTATGTTAATTAAAACTTGGCGGAATTATTAAAATTCGACAATGTGCAGGTCCGTGTGGAGAAATAGGATGACTCATGGTCACAAAGTTGGAGTTAACTATATAGCTTTCTCCATAGTTAACTATGGCGCTTTCTCCGACCAAACGGCTGAAATGATATCAAGCACAAACCAATCTCCACAACAGATACAGGAACACGACTGAAGGATACTGATGTGAGAAATTCAGATGTATTTGTAAATACAAACTAAATCTAAATTGTTTTTACTTAAATTGTAATTTGTCTGTATGAAACACAAATATTTTAGGTTAACTTTTAAAACAAATTACTGCGCAAAAAATTAATTACATTTGAATTATCTACAGTTATAGCTATAGTCAAAATAATTCTATTATATATTAAAAATTCTAATTTTTTTGTGTTATGCTGTATATGTATTCTTTAAATAATGGGTAAAAACATGAAATTAATTCTACAACAAACAACTTCAATAGAGCTTAATGATATATTGCGAATTTTGGCGTAATTAATTCAAAATTGTGTGAAGCTAATAATTAAAAATTTACCTGATCTTGGTTTTAGAATTTAAGTTTTTAATTTATAGTTTAATCAAATTCCAACAAAATATTCTTTACCCGTTTTATTTTTAACATATTTTTAATTTGAACCGTGAATCTTGTTTCTAAATGCCAAAAAATAGTTTCCTTCAGAAATGTTACATTAATCGTCATTTTGGGTTTTTGCTAATTTTGAGTTAGAAAAAACAGTATAATGGTTACTGAAAGCTACATCCCTTATAAACTGTCCCTTATTTCAATAACCACTTAAATAAAACCAAATATTGAAAAATAATTATTTTAGAATTGTGTTCCATAACATAAAAAATGTCACAATAGTCCAAAAAATTCTACTTTTGTATGTAGTAGTACATTACAGTTAATAGTTAACAGTAGTATCAGCACAACACGAAGAATTTATTATTTTCAGTGCAATCCGGTGGTTGGATGTTATTCCTCTTCACAAGAGTGTTATTTTAAATTATTTGTTTAAGGGTCAAACTATTATATTTAAGGTCATTTATTCATTTTCGATACTTTTATTGGCACTTTTAATTATACATTTTAAATGACTAGAGTTACTAATTAAAAATGTTGTAAGTTGTAACTCTTAATCTTTTCTCTAAATGCCAAACAATGAAAATAGAAGTACTCCCTAATTTCTCCCAGTAATGCCAAAGTTGAAAAAATAACAAAACCAGAGTAAAGATAAAAACACGAAACTACGTTTCCCTGCAAACTAAGTTTCGACTCCCTCGATAACTCATCAATTTTATACTTGTTTCTAAGGTGAAAATGTATTTTCCTCTGCGCTTCTGAAGGGTGATGAATTTTGATTCACTTTTTCCAAATGTTAAATATTCCCGAGGACAATATTTGTTGCACACGCAAATACAACTGTGAATGATACTTGTGCTTTACGAATACAAAGCCCATCACATCGGTTTGTAGTGTCTCTTCACTCCTGGCATAAGTTGCGTCATTTTTCATAGCAACATCCAGTTTGCACATTTCATTTGTCGCATACATTGACGCAACAAAATCCAGTGAGTCAATCACCGCAACCTTATCTAGCACTGAAGATATATCTCGAATTATTTGCACCTTTTTCTCCACATCGTGGTTTGCAGTAACTGCAAATAATAATTCTTTTGGAAAACTAATTGTAGAATTGCACACATTTTCCAATTTTGACCATTTGAAAGTCTCGAATATATATTGAGGAAACGTTTTTGCAATTCTATTCATAATCTTTTCTATCTGTAAATTAGACGAGCTGATTTCATCGTTTGATTCACGAGGATTGAATTTTCCTTCAGAATTTCGAAATTGCATTACCGCATACCAAAATCTTTCAGGTTTTCTTCCTGTATTTATATCCGGCCTTATAATATTGTATTCCGTGAGCACTAATCCTGTACAATTGGGAAAATGCCCAGCATTGTCCATATTTACAGCTGCTATTAGTATATTGAACTGTGCAAAAACTGATTCTGACATCACTGCAACAAAGTCACTTATATCTTCAAAATGTTTGTAAGTACCATATGTAGGTATAGGAGATGTAAGATCTGTAACTACAAGGCCTTTGTATCCGTTAATGAGCACGATCGAACCCAGGAGCCAAAACGACATCAATATCCTGTATTTGAATTTGGTTGACAGTGATTCAAGACAAGATGGCGTATCATGTCCTGCGTCTAAAAACGTTTTGTATGAGAGTAGATATAGCTGGAAAGAGTAATTCTCCCAAGGAGTCTCTCAAGGACGAGCTCTCGTTAGTAAACCATAAGAAACTGATGCATCCCGGAATTATTACTACGACAAAAAACGCAAATGTTCCCCATGACGCAGCGTCATAGCAACGTGTATATATCCCGAAATCAAGAGAATGCACTACTCCTCTTGTCGTGGTGTACATAACTTGATTTGAGCCAAGTGGTACTCCTGTAGTAATGAGATTTGTCAATTTCGTCGTTTAGTGTAGTAAACTGCATTGTTTCAGTTACAAACAATTTATATTTATCATTTAAGTCAAAAAGTGAGTTTTTGGGAATTGGCCCATCTGAAATGAACTGCATGATTTCAAATGCCATTTGTTGAATTACGACTTCAATGTTAGTTAGCCGCAGATTTTTTTTAAATGGATTTGCTTGCTTGTCGACTTTGTTAATACTGTGAATATAATGCTTTTGTTTGTTTATAAGAAGGTTTGTGTGTCCAATTTTGCCATGTAAAATTAATAGTTGCGTCCGATTGATGTGTGGAAGTCGTCCATTTTTTGAATTATGTTTGTGAGAGGCAAAGGTTTGTATTCCAAAAAGTTATGTTGGTAAAAATAGTTATGCGTAAATATTGCCAAGCTGCATGACTTAATATGTGCAGAGTTTGATGCGTTATTGCGGCTAACATAAAATATTAAGTCTGTGTTGTTCTTTATATGAGGGTAAAATCCACCAAAGCTGTTCTGCATAAAACTCAGTTTCATGGTAGTTATCAAGTTGTAATATACTCTAACACGTAGGCGGCACGACCTGTTAAATTCAGAAAATTACCAAGTTTTGCCCAAACACTATGGTATGCCATTGCACGCATAATTTGGTTTTCGTGCCATGGCCACAAATTCGGCGCCAAATTCAAAAAATCGTTTTGGTCATGTTCATGAACGAGAATTCTTATGGAATTTAACATGGAGTTTTGTAAATTTCACGTACTCCCCCCTTCCCTGATTTTCAAAAAATGACAGGGACTTAATGTTGGCTAACTGTGAGTGTATGTACACCACAACCGAATTCTGCTTCTTCTTTAGGCAATTTCTCACTAGTGCGAAAGACAAAATCAAAACTTCAAAATACAGAATTCGATTGCAAATCCTAAATAGCAATGCAAAATACAAAACACAATTGCAAAACCTGAGTTACATTGCAAGATACAAAATGCAATTACAAAGCCTAAGTAGCATTGCAAAATACAAAATGCAATTACAAATACTAAATAGTATTCTACAATACAAAACCAAATTGTCAAACCTAAATAGCATTCCAATTTATAAAATGCAATTGCAAAACCTAAATAGCCCTGAGTAGCCCTCAAGTAAGCCCTGATTGGTTTATTGGAAGATGATGCTGGTGGCTTCCGATGAGTGGGGTCACGCCACAACAATGAAAGAAGAACGGAGTGACACAAGAGAAATTGCTCTGTCAATAAATTTATTTCCACTCCCTTATCCTATGGCCTTCTCCTCCTGGCTACACTCAAAGACCGCTACCATCCTCCTCTACTCACTAGCACACGCATGTTGTCTAGGCCATAGGCGAATGTCAAACAGCAAGAGCACATTTTTTATTTGCAATGCTATTTAGGTTTTGCCATTGTATTTTGCATTTGCAGTTCTGTACAGAATTTGCATTTGTATTGCACGTTTTGTAATTATATTGATGTTTTACAATTATATTATGGCATCTTCAATGCTATTGACGTTTTGCATTTGGACTTTGTGTTTTGCATTGCTTACGAGGTTTTTCAATTTTATTTTGCAATTGATTTTGTATTTTTTAATGCTATTTAGTTTTGCAATTGTGTTTTGTATTTTGCAATGCTACTTAGGTTTTCAATTGCATTTTTTATTTTGCAATGTAATTCAGGTTTTACACTTGTGTTTTGTATTTTGCAATGCTATTTAGTTCTGCAATTATGTTTTGTATTTTGCAATGCTACTTATGTTTTGCAATTGTGTTTTGTATTTTGCAATGCTATTTAGGATTTGTAATCGCATTTTGCATTTTGCCATGCTACTTAGGTTTTGCAATTGCATTTTGTATTATGCAATGCTATTAAGGTTTTGCAATTTAGTTTTGTATTTTGAAATACTATTTAGCTGTGCAATAATGTTTTGTATTTTGAAGTCCTACTTAGGTTTCGCAATTATGTTTTGTATTTTGCAATGCTATTTAGGATTTGTTATCGCATTTTGCATTTTGCCATGCAACTTAGGTTTTGCAATTGATTCTGTATTTTGGAATACTATTTAGAATTTGTAATTGCATTTTGAATTTTGCAATGTAACTCAGGTTTTGCAATTGTGTTTTGTATTTTGCATTGCTATTTAGGATTTGCAATCGAATTCTGTATTTTGAA
>VYYI01000455.1:0-31312 GCA_021029175.1 Bilobella aurantiaca
ACACGCGTCGGCACAGAAATTCGATAGAAGAATTCAAAGCCTCTGTAATTTTCTGCTCGAACATGCAGCTCGTTCCGCCTTGGATCGTACTCGTCGAAGTACCTATAAATTTCAGGTTCTGCAGCAATAAACAAGTTCACGTATCCGCAACGCCTGCTCTTGTTGTCGTAGTAGTTACCAGAAACGCTAATTTTGAAGTCTGAGTTAGTAACACCATTTATCTCGTAAATGAAGTTATCCTCTCCAACGCGAATCCTCACTTTCGATTCTTTAATTCTAATGCGTCTGTAAATATATTCAAGAAATATTTCACAAAAGCAAATAATTAGATCGATATTTATCATATAACTAGCCCGTCCTAGAACAAAATGACTTTAATGTTCCCTTTTGGATCTTTCTATTAATTTTAGTTTGCATTTGCGATAGTTTGCTTGTATGCCGAGGACGGGCTTGTTTGGTCAGTCTTGACTTTTTGAACTTTTTAAAGAAGAGTTCATTTGCAAGGGTAAAAATTTAAGTTTTAGATGCCCATCTATTGGAGCTAGACGAGTAGTAAGGGTCGAGTGGAAGAGTATTTGTTCAATTCGCACAGACAGCGTATAGGCTGAATTACGACAATTAAATGACAAATATTAAGTTGAATTTTTGTAATTGACATTACAAGAAACTTTCGTTAAATTCTATTTTAACTGTATAAATTTAATGTATGTTGACATTGAGGTTTTAATTGTTCTGAGTGTGTCAGTTGACTTTGTGAAACCATCTGTCAACTGCAGCTGGGAGTAGCCACATAGTGGATTATGACATCAAACCATTCAACTAATTGGACTCAAGGCAATCAATCATGGCCACGGGTCACAGATCCGGATATCGAAAAGATATCCGAAATATACGGAATACGGTGCAATGGAAACTCTGCCCGCTGCCGGAGGAATGTCAAAAAAGACTGGTGGTGGTGTACGAACCCACAACTTCTCTTCGCAGTGATGACATATATAGGCAAATCAAATTACTATTTCCATAAAAACGCGAATAGCTTAAGAATAAAAATATTTACATTGAAGGATTTACAATGAAGCGCGTTAATCATTTCTTTTAATTCTAATTTCCGGCTTAGTTTCTTTATTTATATAGAAAAAATCCAAAAAGATTTTTAATTGTTTTGTGAGAACTCAGAAAACTACACTTATTTGTCCGACATTAGAACTTTGTTGAGAACAGAGTAATAAATTTGTCAGATGTCTGTTCCGAAAATTGACTATGTTGACTGTTGACTATGTAGGAAAGTTGCTGCATTCAGTTTCTATTGTGTTGTAACTTTGCTAAAAACAGAGTAATAAAATCTTAAGATGTCTGTTTCGTAAAATTTTAAAGTACCGACTTTGGGTGAAGTAACTATGATCATCCACGGTGTGTACATCACACTTTTACCTTTAGCTTTGAGTAATAGTAGGTTTTGCTTACTTTTTGTCACAGAAGGACATAGTTTGCTCTGTGCGAACACTTTAAAATCCTAAACCTTTTATGTGGAAATCATCTTGCGTACCGTTTCCTCCAATCCAACCGGTTGGCAAAAAGCGATTTTGAAATGTTTTCAACAGAGTAGCTTCAGTGCGCAAAGACGCGCTTTTATTTATATACAATTCTTTTACAAACCGAATTTTTAACAATATACAAAGATAAATGATCCATTTTTCTATGGTAAATTGTTATTAGGTTTTATAATGTTAATATACTCTGCTTATAATGTTGATAAGTGGAAATTTCTCCAATTTTCTTAATGGCTGCAATACTTTTTTTTATTGTAAACATTCTGTTGTAAGTTTTGGAAACTATGCACCCAATCTTTTATCGGTAGAAGAATACGCTTCGATCCATCTTATCAAATCACCTTCTCTAACTTCAGGCATATACTTTTCTTCAAAGTAGAATTCTGTTTGGGCTGATTGCCAAATCATGAATCCTGAAGTTCTGAAAGTCTTGGAATCCTTTCCTCCTGTTCGTACAATTAAATCTGGATCAGGAAACGGTTGATCACTTCCATTTAAATATTTTGAAATAGTTGAAGCACTGATATTGTAAGACTCTTTCAGAAAACATTCAGATTTAACTTTCTTAACGGCTTCAACAATTTCTTCTCTTCCGTCGTAGTCGACTGCCAAGTTAAAACAGAAGTTCTTCCTCTCTTTTGACTCTTCTTCACCGTCTACAATCATTTCTAAAATGTCTGAGGGTAATCGGTAACGTTTGCCCACCATACAAAAGCGTACGTTGTGTTTTTTTGCCAAATTTACATAGTAGCCAATATCGGAACGCATGACATCGAAGATATCATCTACCTCCTCTTGCGACCTTTTGAAGTTACTTGAACTCAGCGCCCATACTGTGATTGTATGAATGCCCAACTCAAATGCAAGTTTGACAATTTTTTTTATTACGCAAGAACCCATTAGGTGTGCCGTTGAAGTTGCTATTCCTTGACATTTGGCAAATCGCCGATGTCCGTCAGGAATGATTCCTAAATGTTTTATAGTGTGTTGCAGTCTCAAGTTGTCTTCCGCCACTGCCTCATTTTTTTCACACCTTGTATCTGATGAGAAGAAAAGAATTTGGATCATATAAAGATTGAAAGCGTCAGTAATATGATATGATTCAAGTGAACATGATAGATAATTATTATTCTTAATTATTTAATAATTTCTTAATTAATTTATAAATGTTTGTAAATAAACGGCGACTACCTTTTGTCAAAATTATATTAAAAGTAAACAATTCCTAAACTAGACGTCCTTACTATTGCTAAAAATTTGCAGCTCAGGGTATTGTAGGCATGAAAAAGATACTACAAAACTTAACGTTTTCTGCGTTATTCTAAGAAGCGTTGAGCCAAAATTAGTTTTAAATTTATTTTAAACTAAAAATATTAGGAACGTTCTTCACAAATTTGCATCTCTATTTCAACGGAAACTTTTACTTTAAAGTTATTAATGGGTTTGCCCAGGGAAACAAATTATTAAAACCTAAAAGTAAATATAGTCCAAGGTTCTTCAAGTACATTTTGTGTGTGTGGTGCTTTACAATTTTGTATGCAAATAATCTACATTTATTTAGATTATTTTGCACAAATGGGGTTTTGTAAACATTAGAAGCAGGTTTGTGGATACGGACTTACTTTTCCTTACACTTAAACAGAGAAAAAATGCCGATTTGTTGCCCTGGATTTGTTTAGAAAATGTCAAATCCGAACCCATTGTTGACAATATAATATTGTTCCTAACCATTTTCATTTCATTGGTCCTTAGAAATTTCCCGGTCTTGAAAAGTTATTCTTAGTAAATTATTTGAATGGGCTACTCACCTTTGGATACGTATTGCTTCTCCTTTCTCTCCATGTCTCAATATAATTTTAAGTGGTTGTACTGATGATACTTCAATTGTTTTAAAAAATATGTTAAGTATTTAAACTTTAGTTTTTGGTATGGCAAGTCAAGGTAATACCTAATTCCTCGCACGACGCTCGAATTTATAGGAAATAAGTAGGTGATCACATTTCTTAGAAATGCTTTAATTATGTAATTAATTATTAATGTTAATGATTTAATAAGGTATTATAATTTCTCAAGAGTAGAAATCCAATTAAAAGGTCGTATGACACTTAGAATTCAAAACCAAGAATCTCGTCATTCCACGTCAATTCAATTAACAAAATTATTTATCACCCAGTTCAAATTCACATTTTTGGTAATAAATTGATAGAGGTAGGTTTTATTATGAAAGCCTTTTCCTAAAGCATAGTTTTCAGCGTGAAAGCAATAAATTTTTACGGTATTAATATGAGTTATTTTTCTCTTAGTAAATGAGTGGGAAACCGGAAGATGGGAACGACATCGCGCACAAGGGCAATTAGGACATTATTCATACCTCAATGTGTGTGAATTCAGATTTGTAAATTAATGAGTAATAATCTCTACCTTCTATTGTCTGCAGGCTGAGATAATAACTGAAAGCATTCTTAAGATGATCACATTCATGTCGTCACTTATGTGAAATTTTAATTTTAATTTTAATTTTAAGTCCAGCAAACGGGCAAAAGAATTTGTATGTAAATCAAAATTCATCTTTACAATAGTTTTTGCGGGATTATTCAAATTTCAATTTCTGTTCAACAATTTGGTGAAGCTAGGAAGGAAAAAACACCGAATCTTAAATTTTACATCAGAAACGGCATTTTATTCACCAAAAACAGGTGTTCGAGACTTAGATGCGGTGTTGATGAAACCGGAACTCCGAAGGAAATTGGCAAAAATAATTGTTTAGAACATTTCAAGAAAAATTATTATGCGTCTTTTTCCATTCGTTGATCCTTTTTTTCAATTGTTTCATATTACATGACATATTTAACAATGGCTTAATTGTATTTTAAATATCATATTTTATTTTCTAATCGAATTTAAAATTTTCATATAAGAAAATCTAGGTTATTTAATAAGATTAAAAACTTCAAACCAAAAAATCAAACCTCCCCAAGTAAACTAAGAACATTGGAATAGAACTGTGGTCACATTTCTATTTCAGAATTTATGATGACAGGCGTTTTCAAAGTTAATTTGTATTTAGTTAAATAATTCGTTATCAAATCAAAACAGGGTTTGCTCTATCATCATCAGCATCATTTACGGATCAATTATTTCAACATGATCTATCGCTTCCAGCGTTTTTTGGCGACTTCGTAGCAATACTCACATCGGCGTCTTTAGTATCCTAAGGCATGTGCTTTGTACTGATACGCACACACAGACATCTGAAAATACTTTGATTACTATTGTACTATTTCTTAAATTAATTTCGCCTTATCCAAGAGAAAAAGTGCTTGGTCCATTTTGTAAATAAAGGCAAAGAAGACTACACTATAATATTCAAAACAGAACACCACCTTGCTGGAGGTGCATTTATTTTCAAGACAATATATGTTGGACAGTTTCCTTCACCGATCACAATTAACTAGCAACATTCTACCGAAAAACAAATTAATTGCAAATTTGTATCTGTTTTCCTGTTTCTATTTGTTGGTATAATGAAAACTTCTTGTACTGAGAGTAAGATGAAGAGGCAACAAACGAAAAAGTAATTCTGTTCGGTATGAAAACAAATTCAATAAGTTTAAAAAAAAATGTCAAAATTGTTGTCGGTAAGGAAGGGTTTTCCCTTCATTTTGTTGTCCCACATTTTACTCCATATTACGCCAAATTAATGTTGAGAGTAACGGTTACATATTGTCCCATATATGGAACCAAGAATTACCATTTTTCTGTCCTAGGACGGGCTGTTTGAGTAGTCATAAAATAAAAGCCTACATGTATAAGACTGCTTCAAAAATTTTAGATTAAGAGGTAATTAATTCATTTTATTTGTTAAATTATAACTTGCAACCTTAATTTCTATTAAATTATATACAAGTCCGTCAAGTTTAACCTCGGCGTTGAAAAAATTGTAATGACGTAAACGGCGTGAAAATAGGAAAACATCACTTCCGCTCTGCTACAATTTGGGGTTCTGGATTGACGCAGAGCAAGTTTTATGGATGCAATTATGCATAATGGTATAATTATTATTGCAACTTTAATTTCCTTAAACGATTGACGGTTTGTGATTTTACAAAATTTAATTGCAATTGAAGTTAAATAAAAGCAGGACTTTGGAAATGAATTAGCTATTCAAAGCTCTGGAAGCTTGAGCTGAAAAACATGTTTTCTGCATTGCACAACGGAAGCGCTGAAATTCCGGATGGAAACTCTCTTCAAGTTAGAATTCGATTTCCAGATATAGATGACCCCACCTACGGTCGCCTGTCCAATTTCGAAGGTTACATCAAACCCTTATTGCCCAAAGGGTACGGTAAAAATTAAAACTCATTCAAACTAATTGCGATCCTAGTTAGATCAAACAAAATTAATTACGGAACGCAAACCCATATTAGGGCTATTTAATTTTTGTTAAAATTTGACTCTTTTTTTCAGATCTGTTCCAGATTCCAATTACTTTAGAATGCAGGACAACGAACGGCGTCTTTTACTTGACGATCTTGTAGAACACTTGGGCGACATGTTTGGAGAGACCGATGACGCTGAAATACGCGAGGGCTTGCGATGTATCCAAATCAGCGTTGCGCTGCTGTACCCCGAAGCAGACGCTGGGTCAACAGCGTTTCGCTGGCTTTGCCAAATGTCGGCTTCAACGGCTCAAATGGACGATAATTTGGATTCGATGACCTCGTTCTCCGAATTTGACTTCAACACGGCAACGGTCTACAGCCAAAGGGACACTTGGGATAGGGTCTTAAGCGGTGAGTACGAGGCCCTTAAGTCCTTCGCTTCTCGATTTCCCGCAATAAAAACCGGCATGAAGTACCTGCTCAATACGTACCGTGAGATGGAAAAAGCAACGCCAGAATTTCGCAACAAACTAATCAACGTACACAGGGGTTGGCTCAAGGCTATAGAATCACTAGCCCTATTCGGAGACTCTCAAACTAGCTTTACCAGCCAAACATTTCACAGCATTCGACGCGCCAACATTTACTTTGAACCCGCAGTAGAGATACTACTATTACTCAAAGATTTGTCGATACCTCAAATCGTGCGTGACAGCCTAATCTACCGAATATACATGGATGCCGCTAATTTAGTGTCTGCTTTGATAAATGACGTTTGTGGACTTCAGCGAGACGTTAAATCTAAGAATATTCACAGTTACGTCTTGCACGGCGTTGCCGTTCAAGGGCTCTCGCTCGAGGAGTCTCTAAGGGCTACTTTGAAGCTGCTTTCAGAAGCCTTGGAGGATAGAAAGCGGGCTAAGGAAGTCCTACTTGAGGCCTTTGGAGAAGCTGAAGGATTCAAAGAAACGGTAGAATTTGTAAATACCGTAGAATTTGCTCTTGAAGGACAATTCTACGGTTACACACATGCAGTATACAAGGGACTCCGCTACGGTAAGGTTTTGGCAGAGATAGTTGAATTAAAAAATGAATAAACTTTGTAATTTTTCCTGAAGTAAATTTTAGTATTTTCCAATACAAGGGAAGCCCGTTTTAAAACAATGCTAATTTGACGCATGCTCCTAACAATAAAATCATCCTTGTAATTTACTTAATGTATCGTAATAAGTAAACCTCTTGATTTTCTTCCAATATAAAAAGTATTAATAAAAAATCTACGTCTTGACTTTAAAACTGTGGTGACATAAATCCTTTTTATGATACAAGTATGACTGACAGTTAATTCCGCGATAGTAAACTTTGACCTCGAGAATTTCGGTTTGTCTGTCTGTCTTTGCGGTATGCTTGTTGAAACTAATAGAGCTACAGTCGAAATATTTTTGGCTGCAGGGTTACAAATGGTTACAAATTTAAATATTTGCTCAGAACAGTTGGTACTAAATGTTATTGCATAAGAGAGCAGGGCTTGAGACGTGGATTTTCCTCCTTGGAAACCAGGCCGAAAATTTTGTGCTTGCGTATCCAGTGGGAGAGTCGGTTCCTAAGTATAGTGAACATTTTTGTGACCGTGTTCAGGAGAGAGATTGGACGATAACTAGCCGGATAGTTCGTAAGTGCTTTTGAAGGTTTCACACAATTTCCAAGTTGACTGGCTTTTGATGAATTTCCAGATATCATTTGGGAACCCAAGTCCCGTATTCCAGGGGATTAGGACACTTGTCCTAACTTGGGTAGGTGCCGGGATTAGATCCTCGGCCAGGGATTTTGTAAGTACCAGGTGCCTTTTTCTGTTTTCAACGACTTAATGGTTAGGCGAAGTGTTCCAATAGGTTAACAAGTAGCATCAAGTTTGAATCATGGCCAGTAGCTTCTTCCATACTTTCAAAGTCAGGTTTATTAGATTTACTTTAGTACTGCTTAGAAGAATGTCGTTGCCATTTCTCGGGAGGCACTTCAGACGCTAGCAGGTGTTTCCTTGGGTAGAGGGAATTTATTTCCTTCCAGAACTTTTTTGGATGTATTGCATTACCGAAGTTTTTGACTCTGCTGAAGTAATTATCTTCCATCTTGGATTTACACAAGGCATTGTTCATTTACCAAGTTCATGACACTTTTCGATGCTGGAATGTTTAAGGTAGCATGACTGATGAGTGACGGTAATAAGGACTGCGCTGCGCCGTTAAGAGCATTTGCTGCTATTGTTTATTTTTCTGGCGACAGGGGCAAATGAATTATTTCCTTCTACTAAGTTTCCAGCTTTGAAATTTTGGCAACGGAGAGTTTGACCGTTATGGGGAAGTGCCAACTTTATGAAAGGTTTAGCACCTGAAATTTTTCTATAGAGTTGTCAAAAGAAGAAGATTAAACAAGGTAATCTATTACGCTTGAGCCACCTGCAGGGTTGATGAAGGTGAAGCGTTCCGTTGCCGATGGCTAGTCCTTCCTCGTTTAAATTAGCAATTAGCGTTGTTTTTTTTGTTCATTTTTAAATCGTGGCATGATCTGATTATACCGTGGAACGAGTTTGTGTCAGAAGTCGGATCGTCCAAATTTGAGTTTGGTTTGGTTTCGACCGGATTTCATTGGAGCCGAAACTTGAGCCGTGGCTTCATGCCCAAGAAGTTGACATTGAGCGGGCCAGCATTTTTTGGTACAATTGGGGCGAAGAGGTTTAAAGCGTATTTACCTACTCCAGATCAAATAGTAAGATTCATGATAACTTCTATTATAATACAAGCCAAGCTTCTCATGCCATTTTTCAAACCAACTCTTTGGCCATGTAAGTGGGTTAGCAACGCAGTGCGAAAACTCTAGAGGCACGTGTTCGAATCTAACCCCCTTTACTTTGTTGGTTTTTTATTCTTGTTTTTATACAGCTTTTATTTAAATGGGTTATATCAGTTTTTGATGTGCTGAATTGCGAATACATTCAGTTAGTTGTGGTTAAATTAACGAACATTAATTTTAAAAATTAGTATGTCTTACACATCTGTCTTTCTACGGTGATACCAACTAAAATCTCCACACACCTTTAAAAAAATCTCATTAGTTAAGTGTGATTAACAACAAGCAACAATTGACTATTGGAAAATTAGTTTTAAACGTAATTAGTGTCTTTGAAGTTTGTTAATTTTTTAAAATATTGTAGTAAAGTTTAGTTTGAGCTATTTAATGTTATGTTAAATTGTTATATTATAAAAAATATTAAGCTGTGCACAGAAGATACTTGAAATCGAAATTTCTTAGCTAGGGATTTGAAGCAGCACATCAGGGCATTTCTGTCCTAAGACGGGTTTATTCGGCTAGATGTGTTATAAAAAGAAATTAAGGTTTATTTCAAGGTTAAAACGAGCAAATACTAGTATTTGTATGACTGAAGTTAGTGAGATGTTACGTAGATTCTGTTGATGTCTTAAGGTATTTCTTCATGAATTGCTTGAAACATTATTTGATTAATTAAATGAATTAATTTACTAACTACAGATCTAAGCTTATGGCGACACGAGTCGTTCAGTTGCTTTTCAACGGAAACTTCCTGTCATCAGTCCGGCATAGCTTTGCCTTTAGTCTCAATAGGTAGAATCAGAGTCAGTATTGCGGCAGTTATGCCCACAACTGCATAGATACCTACAGCCAATGGTATTGAAGTTTGGGCAAGTACCTAAAATTGGTCAGGTATATTACCAACTCGTAAATAGTCAGGCACAAATTCTAATATTTTTTAAATTTTATACCTGTGCAACGTAAGGCGTAATCATGCAACCAACCCGCGACATAGCTGAACCCGTACCTAGCCCAATGGCCCTGATGGAAGTAGGATACACCTAAAAAAATGTTTCATACAATTTAACACCTAACTATTAGTTAATAGTTATAAGGAGATAAGGAAAGGGTCGTCGAAGTGAGCGAGAATGGTCACTGATTCAAATTCTGAATTCTGAATTTTGTGTTGTAATTGTTATTTTAATCATCATCTATGTAAGTTTTGTTTTTGTTTTGAAGTGAAATTTAGAGAATGAAATCTTAGTTTCAAAATGCAATTGTAGCTTAGAAGTAGTTTTGCTACGGAGGGATGGACGGACATACGCTCAAAGTTACGGCTATAAAAAAGGCAATTACAGTGAAAAATATAATATTACCTCCGGGGTGTAGACCCATGCCGCCTGCACTGCTGCAGTAATAACTCCTTTAGCGATGAATAGTATTACAGTGGTTAGGATTCGCCTAAAAATTAGAACTTTGCAATTGGATAAACTTGACATGTTTATAATTTTTTCTTGAAAGTTTTATATTAAAGTAAAAGCCTACCCTTCTATTTTAAACACAAAAGAGGATATGGTGGCTGCAAAGATCAGGAACATAATTGCAATAGTATTCTTCCTACCCATTCTATCCAGCATCAACACTGTTACCAAAATAGCTAAGAAAAATAAGGTAATTAGCATTAGTTTGGAAATTAAGTTTACTTGATATTAAATTGTATATGGATATTGAAGAATAAATAATAGCAATTTCTTACCTGGAAATTCGGCAGCAGTGATAATAAGGAGGTCCAAGTAATCGCTAGTTGTGAGTACTTGACATGGTCTTCCGCTCCTGGAGCAAATTCCATTAACAAAACCATTCTCATCTATTTGCGTTTCCATGACAGTTAAAGGAGAAACTGACGTTGTGGCTTCGTGCGATTCATTGCTAGTAATAGAAAAAGAGAAACATAATTTACTCGGATAAAACGTTTGGAAGATCCATCAAAACAATTCCGTTAGAAAAGTTTCTGCTAATTGGAAAATTGTTAGTTTTTGCAAATTAAAGACCCATTTTCTATACAAGACATTGTTATTAAATACTAGCATATCCAGCCCGTCCTAGGACAGTTTGATTTTTTATTTAACTTGTAGGTCCTCATGCCCTAATTTGGCTAGTCGTACCTCCTTATTTCAAATGCAATGCAACTCCTCAAATGATCTTTCATTTTCTGTGTTTAATTTAAAACTGTAAAAAGTCGCTGCCCATCCCTGGTGCTCAAGAGTTTCTAATGGAGGTAGATTTTTATGTGTAACATCTTATTGTAAGCAAAAAAAATGTGGCGATTAGCAAAAGTAAAACAGAAATGGGAGAAAAGCCAGAGAAAACCCGGGTCGCGCTCTCGAGCCTTGCACGTAACACCGTGATTATAAGGGGGTGCTACTGCTTTTATATATATATTATATTTATAATATTTATATATATTACACTTTTACCTAACAAGTTGTAAAGCCTCTTGAGCCTCCTTAATTCCATTCTGCTCCAAGATCTCGGTAGAAAGAAATACAACGCCATATTTGCAAAAACCGCAGGAACATCCTGAAGTCCAAAAATTATATGAATTAATATTCAATTTAAAAATATTCTTGAGAAGATGAAATATTTACACAAGTAACACCTCCTGGACCTAGAATCCTTATAAAATAATCTCTTCATAATTCACGTTCTAATTCTATAAGTGGCCCTTGATATAGAATATATCAGACATATTTTTGGGTTTTGAATATTTATTAGATAGCGGAAGCGAAAGGAAATCTACTTTATGTTTTCGCTGTTTTTGTTGGTTGTCCAACAACCGCGATTATCTCAGGAACTATACAACATATCTCAAATTTGTGTGCAGTTATATGAGTTCATGATATCCGGTCAAGTTCAACTTTTTTTTTATTTAACCCGCTTGAAGCAGTCAACCAGATTTTCAAGCATTGGAGAAGAAAATATGAAGAGGATCAATATTTGTGACTCATTTTTTTAGATCGCTAATTGTTTATAATTTGTGCAGTTTTCCTACTTGATTCATTATTTTAGCAGGGTTCTTTTTTTTTGCATAAATTTACAAAAAGAAATATTAAAATGTCCAAGTTATAAGCTTTTGTAAAACCAAATTTAGCATATTCCTTGTAAGTCACTTTGAAAATTCATCATTAAAATCTGATTTGTCTTGGTATTTAGTTCATTTAAGTCCTGATTTTCTATACATAAGATTCCGCTACACTAGAGAAGTGGTTATATTTTTCTCTGGTTTTGTCAACTGATTAAATCTGCCCACGGCACATTTCAAATTGGGCAATACCAGAGAATTGCAAGGCCCCGTAGTGTCACCGAATCAAGCGAGTATTAAATTGTCGTGCAGGTATCGGGTTTCGAACCCCTGTCGCTTACTAAATTAATCAAGCGACAGGACAATTCTGTTTGATGTTTGACTTACCAAATGAACCATAGTAGAAATGTAGTGAGTCGAATTCCTGGTTTTGTAAGATCTATCATCCTTCCTCGCTCAGCGGATATATCTTCAACTAGTTTTCCTTTAAGCATTGGTTTCTTGTTCGCCACAGCAATTTTATGGAGCGTGCCTAATGCCTTCTCGGGTTTACCACTTACAGCATTATACCTGGCGCTCTCTGGTAACCACTTCACACAAATAAAAAATTGAGTAAGTAGAAATAAAATTTAAATAAGTTCATTTAATTTTTTAAATTTAAACTACTTACAAAACACATGAAGAAAAATACCAGCATTGGAAGGGAAGATATACAAAGGAGCCATTGCCAGCCTAGTGGAGGCATTATAATCAGGGCTAATAACACTTCCAACCAGGATCCAGAGGCCCAGAAAACCTTTGTTTAAATTATATTGCAATAAAAATTAAAAATAAATAATAAAATAGATAAAATAGAAAATATATTACAGAATTATCTTAATTTACGTTACCTTCATTAAACCCACGCATCGTGCTCTATATGAGCTGGGAAGAAACTCTGTATACAAAGTTATCCTAAGAAGTAATTTTTTTATTATTTTGAAAATTAAAAACCTATTATATTAACTTTACGCTTGAGGTACGCATCCAATTCCAATGCCAACAAAAAGTCGAAGTGCAAGTAGACAGTAGTAGTTAGGGGAAAATGCACTGATGAAGCCAAATACAAAAAGAAGTCCTGCTGCATTCCAAAGTGCCTTTCGGCGACCGTGCCTATCACCAATGCATCCCCACAATGGAGAACTAAGCATCATGCCAAGAAAAACGACCTGCAATATGTTATTATTATATATATTATATATTATTATTATATTTAAGATAAGATTGAAAGTGTTCGTCATATTGTACAATCTATCTATATATCATTCCCCTATACTTGTTACAATAGTTTACTGTAGTGAGACAAGCCTGTTGATAATTGGTAATGCAAAAGTGACAGTGTAGTGCCGGTGGCAGGATGCTGAGGGTCATCATTTCCATACTATCTGCCAACCATGCCACTCCAGTAAAAATAGACAGAATCAGTTGGTACTTTCCAAATCCTAGTTTCTCAACTGCATCTGAAACACTAAACGAATCTGTAACATAAAAAAGTGGATTAGTCACTACAAAGTAATTAAGGTTTTTATATTTACGTTAAGTAATTATTTAAGATATTATTTAATAACAAACAAGTCACTAATTACCTAATCTAATTACAATCATGATGTTTTAAATGTTTAAACACTCACCTCCTGTGTCCACTGTAGAATTATAATTTTTGAATGATTGCTTATTTCCTGCACCCTCAGTGTAGCTTTCGTTGTCCGAGCAGTGATCATCTTTGATCTCATACTTTCCTGTTGCAGGTTTCAGATTGAATTTAATTTCAAATTTATCCATACCCGATAACCTAGTGTTACTGCTATCCGACGAATCCACTTTCAAAGATGTTGGTGATTAATTGTAAAGTTAAAATTAAATAATTCAAACTTAAGGAACCTATTTAATTTCACTTATCAATTATTTACTAACTCGGTAGCCTGAGCCGCAAGTGGATCAATTTACATCAGCATATGCTGAAAAATCTGCGGGGGAAAATCTCACAGTTAAAACTAATTCTATTGTATTACAGTAACCAAAACAGTGACGAACGCATTCTGGGCTTTTCGTCCTATTTTATCATGCACTTGTGATGAACGCGTGGTGTATAATCCATGAATCCGTATGAGGATCTAATAAAATTGCAAAAGTAGGCATAAGATGCAAAATAAATTCCGAAGACACGTATGATTTGTGGGCATAACTTTTAGCATAATTAATTTAATCGTTTAGTAATCTAGTAATACGTTGTGTTCACCAAAGTAATTGTCATGTATTTTTTGTGTGTCAATGCGTTCGTCTGTCCGTGTTTTGTAATTGTTCTTCAAAAATATAATTGCGTTAGAGTACGACAAATACACTATCAAACCAAAACAAGGTCCCATAGATGGGCATTAAAGGAGTTAATATCAATAGATAGGTAGTAAATATCTGGAGACATGACTCACCACCGAAATCGACTTTTTTTATTTTTGATAAAGATAAATAATTCAATTTTTATCAAATTAAATACTGAAATTAGTGTACATATAAGCTTCTTGCTTCTAGCGGAATCACATCAGCTATACAATCATGGACTTCAATTTTACTAAACCCAAAGATAAGAATACTTTATATTAAAAATATAGTTTGGTTTAATTATAGCAAACAATTTATTATGATAGAAAATAGTAATAACTGCTTAGTTTTGAGAACTTAATTTTTAGTACTATGATTTTGGGGCTGACATAAAGAACGTTAGTCATAAAGCGTAACCATAAATTGAGATTTACGGGCTCTTATGATTCTTTGCTTGGATTAAAATAAGAGAAGCCCTGTCCTACTTATGGGTCCGCGGTTTTCAGGATATTGTTACTAAATGGAAAAGGGTTCCGCAATCATTATTTTGAAGTGAAAATTATAAAGGCAGTTTACGTAGGCTAAGCAATTACAGCCCGCTTACTTAAAATACTAAATTAGAATCCAATTTGACTATTATTATCATTATGGACATGTTACGAGGAGCTAGCTTTCAAAATAGTCTGGATTGTCACAAAATTCAGTCGAAACAGAAAATTTTATTTTTTTGCTTATCCTAAGCGAGAACAACATGGTCCTTGTAAGGGTATTGTAAATCTTTCTAAAATAAAGTAAAATACTTTACTGGTTAGTGCCGCAGGACAATTAAATGTGAAATGTTAAATGTTACGGCTCTCGCAATGGGATCTCAATACAGCCCTCAATCTTCTTCTAGGCAGAAACTATGTGCACTTCAGAAGACTTCACTCGTCCGGCCCTTACTGTATTTTACGATTTCATCTTCACATCTGCATCTTAAGGACATTCTGAAAGGTCTTTCGTTGGCTTCCTAGTGGGCACTCGAAATGACCTTGCTCAAATTACTGTTTCAATAATAACTCAGTATCAATCTTATGTTTTACTAGAAGTTAGATGAAAAGATCTGAAAATTCTGCTATCATAATTTTACCTGTCTGTCGACAAATGCTACAACTAAAAGTTGTAGGATTACTTCAAGCCTATCGCTGAACACCTAGTCTACCACCACATCTCAATGGGAGATGCAAACGCGAAGACCTCTGACAAAAACTCGTTCCACGAATTAGACAGATCAAGCCACGATTTAAAAATAAACAAAAACGGAAAACGTTAATTGCCAAATTTTACAAGGAAAAAGTAGCCATTGGCAACGGAGGGCTTCCGGTTGACTTCAACCTTCATCGAGTCTGCAGGTGGCTCAAGCGTCATAGATTACCTTTTTACTCTCCTTCTATTGCCAACTCCATTGACAAATTCTAGGTGCAAAACTTTTCATACATAGTTGGCATGTCCTCATAATGGTCAAACTAGCCGTTGCCAACATTTAAAGCTGGAAACTCAGCAGAAGGAAATAATTCATTTGCCCCTATTGCCTGAAAAACAAACAATCGCAATGCTCTTAACGGCGCCTTGCAGTCTTTAAGTACACCCAATGTTACTCAGTCATGCCACATTACACATTCCATCACCGAAATGTGTCATAAACTTTGTATTGTAAAGACATCTGGGAAGCGCGCACGCGTCACTCAAAAATGGATTGGCAAAGAATGTAATAGTGCTAAGTACGAGAAAAACAAAGCTCTGAGACAATTTAGACGTTTCGAGCAGCGGAAGACTGAGAAGAAGTCCCTAGCAGTCCAACGCTATCTCTCTCTACTCTTTTACTGCAATACCTTGTGTAAATCCAAAATGGAAGAGCATTACCGCAGCAGAGTAAAAAGCTCTACTAATACTCCTTATGACCCGTGCTTAACTTAATGTTGCAAAAATTTGATGCCTATCTCTTGAGCCGAAGATGAGAAATGCAGTTGATTTTTTGTGTAACAATTCATTGTCAAAGCAAACGAAATAGATATGCGAGTATAACGCAAAAAAGTGAGACAAACAGTAATATAATCATGTATGTATGTATGTATGTAAATGTAATCATGCGCCGGAGCCTCGCAGCTAAAAATATTTCGACTGTAACTCTTGTGGTTTCAAACTACTAGGCAAAATCGAAATCGGGGTCAAAGTGCTAAGGCGGAAATAATTGTCTGCAATAGTTAGGTATCATAAACAAGAATTATGCGACTGACAGTTTTAAAGTCAAGACGAAGATTTTTTATTAATACTTTTTGATAGTGGAAAAAAAAATCAAAAGGGTTACCTATTAGGATCACATAAAGTAAGTCTTTGTTAAATTTTTGTATCTAGTTTAAAGAATGATTTTAGTGTTAAAAGCTGGCGTTCCAACTAGTATTTTCTTAAAACGGGCTTTTTAAGCTTCACAAAGTATTGGAAAATGAGGAAATTTACTTCAGGATAAATTACAATGTTTATTCCTTTTTTCCGAAATCTTACCGTAGCCGGGTCCCTTGTGTACTGCATGTGTGTGCAGAATTGCCCCTCAAAGGCAAATTCCACGGTGTTTACAAATTCTTCGGTTTCTTTGAATCCTTCACCTCTTCCGAAGGCTTCAAGTAGGGCTTCTTTAGCCCGCATTCTATCCTCCAAGGCTTCTGAAATCAGCTTAAAAGTAGCTCTTAGAGACTCTTCGAGCGAGAGCCCTTGAACGGCAACGCCGTAGAGACGTGTAGCCGTGAATAGATTTGGATTTCAAGTCTCGCTGAAGTCCAGAAATGTCATTTATCAAAGCTGACACTAAATTAGTGGCATCTATGTGTAATCGGTAGATTTTGCTCTTACGCAAGATTTGAGGTATCGAGATATCTTTCATTAATAGTAGTATCTCTACTGCGGGTTCGAAGTAAATGTTGGCGCGTCAAATGCTGTGAAATGTCTAAGCTAGTTTGAGAGTCTCCGAGGAGAGCTAGTGATTCCACAGCTTTGAACCAACCCCTGTGGACGTTGATTAGTTTGTTTCAAAAATCAGGCGTTGTTTCTTCCATCTCACGGTACGTATTGAGCAGGTACTTCATGCCGGTTTTTATGTAAGGAAATTGAGAGTCGAAAGACTTGAGGGCCTCGTACTCACCTTTAAGGACCCTATCCCGATGAACGAGGTCATCGAATCCAAAATATCGTCCATTCAAGCCGTTGTAGCTGATATTTGGCAAAACCAGCAAAAGGCTGTTAACCCAGCATCTGCTTCGGGGTAAAGCATGCGCAACGCTGATTTGGATACATCGCAAGCCCTCGCGTATTTCAGAGTCATCGGTCTCCCCAAACATGTCTCCCAAGTGTTCTACAAGGTCGTCAAGTAAAAGACGCCGTTCGTTCGTCTTACTCAGTTACAAAAAGTTCCATTGTACCAACAAATAGAAACAGGAAAACAGTTGAAATTTTGCAATATATTTGTTTTTCAGTAGAATATTTCTGTGAAGTTAATTGTGATCGGGGAAGGACTTTGTCCAATAGAAGATGGATTGCAAAGGATATCTGCAATAATAATTCAATAGAGGAATATTGGTGGTACTATTAAGTATTGGAGCTATTATTATGGCAATCACTTGCAGCGTCTAAGCATCATAAATTCTGAAATAAAAAATTGACCTCAGTTCTACTAAAGTGTTCTTAGTTTGCTTGTGGAGGTTAATTTTTGATCTTATTAAATAACCTAGATTCTCTTACTGAAAAAATCTAAATTAGATTAGAACATAAAAATATGAAATTTAAAATACAATTGAGCCACCGTTAATTATGTCATGTAATATGAAACGAGTGAAAAAAAAGGATCAACGAATGGAAAAAGACACATCATAATTTCTTCTTGAAATGTTTTAAACAATTATTTTAGCCAATTTGCTTCGGAGTTCCGGTTTCATCAACACCGTATCTGAGTCTGGAACGCCCGTTTTCGGTGAATAAAATGAAGTTTCCAATGTAGAATTTAAGATTCGGTGTTTTTGCCTTCCTAGCTTCGCCAAAATGTTGACCAGAAATTGAAACTTAAATAATTTGGCGGAAACAACTGTAAAGATATGAATTTTACGTACAAATGCTTTTGCTTGTTTGCTGGACTTGTTTTAACTTTAAGTTAAATGGAGACCTTCTAATGATAATTTGCGTGTTGTAAAAACAAAAATAAAAAATTCACCGAAGTTACGACATAAATGTGATCCTGATCATCTTGAGAATGCTTTCAGTAATTATCTCAGTCTGCAGACGATAGAAGGTAGAGATTATTACTCATTAATTTACATATCTGAATTCACACACATTTAGGTATGACTAAAGTATTAATTTGCACTAAATTCATGTCCTAATTGCGTTCCCATTTTCCGCTTTCCCACTCATTTACTAAGAGAAAAAAAAATCATATTATAATGACGTAAAAATTTATTCCTTTCAACGCGGACTACTATGCGTTAGGAAAAAGGCTTTCAGAATATAATCTACCTCTATTAATTTATTACCAAAAACGTAAATTTGAATTGGGCGATAAATAATCACGTTAATTGAATTGACGTGGAATGACGGGATTCTTCATTTTGAAGTCTAAGTGGCGTACGACCTTTCAATTGGATTTCAACTCTTGGGGAAATAATAATATTTTATTAAATCATTAAAATTAATATTTAATTACATAATTAAAACATTTCTAACAAATGTGAGCACCTGCTTATTTACTATAAATTCGAGCGTCGAGCGAGGAATTAAGTATTATCTTGACACAACCGTACCAAAATCAAAGTTTAAATACATATTTTTTAAAACAATTGAAATATTATCAAAACATCCACTTAAAATTATATTGAGACATGGAGACAAAGGGGAGGCAATACGTATCCAAAGGTGAGTAGCCCATTCAAATAAATTACTAAGAATAACTTTCCAAAACAGGTAAATTTGAGAAAATAATCTAACGCAAAATGTGTGTTATTTGCATACAAAATTGTAAAGCAGCACACCAATATATACCAATCAATAACTTTAAAGTACAAGTTTCCGTTAGCATAGAGATGCAAACTTGTGAAGAAGGTTCGCAACATTTTTAGTTTAAAATTAATTTAAAACTAGGTTTGACTCAACACAGAAAAAAAAATTCAAATTGGAATCTCTAAATTGGTTAAAATTACATTATTATTAAGTGTTCTCTTACCGTTACAATGGAACCATACAACATTTTAGACCCATATCTTTTTTATATAAATGTAAGTTGTTAAGTAGTCATACAAGATTACTTTTATTCTAGATTTAGCGGCTGACATTCATATTCACATTTTTCATATACCTTTTTAAAATTTTCAAGATTTTTGAAAATCCTTGTGAGATTTTACAAGTCAAAAATAATGTTTCAAAGCGTGGGCCCTCGTGTTAAAATTATCTACGAAATGACATGGTCCCGCTTTGGAACTTCCATGTTGACCCGTAAAATCTCAGGGGTTTTAAAAAATCTTGAAAATTAAAAAAATGATGTGAATATAAATGTCAGCCGCTAAAATTAGAACAAAATTAATCATGTAGGACTACTTAACAACATTTGTTTGAATGGTATTGATTTGCGTGTAAATGTCGTGTGGTTCCATGTGGTTCTACCGTGCAAATGTTTAACCCCCGTAGAAACTTTCTCTTGGGTGGGGAGGAAAATCTCAAATCCCGTTCACTTTGCACAGGGACTCATTCTCCCGCCAAATTAACGGTCAGACTTTTCTACTAGGAGTAATCATTCGCACGGTAGTTATAAATTTGTAAATCTATAATAATAAGAGCAAATTTGCTGAAACCCGTTTCGAACATATTCATTTCCAAACATTTTGATTTTTTGAATTTTTCCGTCCCCTATACCACTTATATCCCACTTACAGAAGAAGGGGTCCATGGGGCACACTTATAAATTAAGTACCGTAAAACGGGGTAATAGGGGACGCTGGAGGAATAAGGGACACCTTTTTTGTCTTTCGAATTATTGGGCATGCAATTGCGACTACTTGCTTTTGAGCAAATTCGTTGACACAATGAAATTCTGTGGGTTTTTGAGAGTCGTTTACCGGAAACTAGTTTTAGAAATTCTTTACGCAGGATTGATAAGCATTTTTCAAAGTTAGGTACGATTCCTGATGAAATTGTAATATGGTCAAAATTTTCCTGATATGGAATTACTTGAACAATTTCCGAAACATCAGCATACTCAATCCTGTTGATTATGTCCTTGGCTATAATATACAGCTTTGAAACAATTTTTTATTTGGAAACTGAGATGCTGGGAAAATAAATCGAATAAAAAGACCATATTTTTTGCAAAAATCTACAGAAAAGGTATCTGAAATTGAGGATTTTTAAAATTTTGCATTATTATAACTCAACTAAAGGCCCTATGAACAAAAAATTTTGCAACATTCGCAACTAAAATTTAGAAAACATTTTCAAAATTTTTGAGTTACCGACATAAAATTTGGGATTGACATGTGTTTAACCATTTAGAGTTCAAAACATATCATAATATAGTCCTTTAACACACATAAGAAATCAAATAAAGGACATCAAAGTAAAAAAAAATCGCCTGTCCCTTATTGCCCCGTTCTAGGGCTTCGGGGAAATTTTATTCAAAAATCTATAACTCAGTGACGGCAAATCTTTCTGGGAGTCTGATTGGGGCATTAAATACGTTATAGCAAGGGACATAAATAGGGCTATTTCAGAATTTGTCACCTCATTTCTGTCATTAAGATATTTTTAAAATTGTTCGAAAATCGTCCCTTATTACCCCGTTTTAATATTAAATATCCATCATGTTATTTGAAGTGATATTACAAACGCTTTCAATATAAATATGATCCAAATTATAGACGGCTCATCAGATACAAGAAGTATTGAAAAAATGAGGCAGTGGCGGAAGACAACTTGAGACTGCAACACACTATAAAACATTTAGGAATCATTCCTGATGGACATCGGCGATTTGCCAAATGTCAAGGAATCCCAACTTCAACGGCACACCTAATGGGTTCTTGCGTAATAAAAAAAATTGTTAAGCTTGCATTTGAATTGGGCATTCATACAATCACAGTATGGGCTCTGAGTTCAAGTAACTTCAAAAGGTCGCAAGAGGAGGTAGATGATATCTTTGATGTCATGCGTTCCGATATTGGCTATTATGTAAATTTGGCAAAAAAACACAACGTACGCTTTTGTATGGTGGGCAAACGTTACCGATTGCCATCAGACATTTTAGAAACGATTGTCGACGGCGAAGAAGAGTCAAAAGAGAGGAACTTCTGTTTTAACTTGGCAGTCGACTACGACGGAAGGGAAGAAATTGTTGAAGCAGTTAAGAAAGTTAAATCTGAATGTTTTCTGGAAGAATCTGACAATATCAGTGCTTCAACTATTTCAAAATTTTTAAATTGGAGTGATCAACCGTTTCCTGACCCAGATTTAATTGTACAAACAGGGGGAAAGGATTCGAAGACTTTCGGAACTTCAGGATTCATGATTTGGCAATCAGCACAAACAGAATTCTACTTTGAAGAAAAGTATATGCCTGAAGTTGGAGAAGGTGATTTGATAAGATGGATCGAAGCGTATTCATCTACCGAGAAGAGACTGGATGCATAGTTTCCAAAACTTGCAAACTGAATGTATAAGTAACTGACAATAAAAAAGAAGTATTGCAGTCATGAAAATTTGAAAAAATCACGCTGATCAACAATTTGCCTGTTAAGTTTATGAGTAATATTAACATTATGAAACTTAATAACATTTTAACTGTGAAAACTGGATCTGTATATTGTTAAAAACTCGATTTGTAAAAGGATTGTACATTAATATAAGCGCGCTGCAGCGCACTGAAACTACTCTGTTGAAAACATTTCAAAATTGCTTTCAGCAAACCGGTTGGATTGGAGGAAACCGTACGCAAATTGATTTACCCATAAAAGTTTTAGGTTTTAAAGTTTTCGAGCAAAGCAAACTATGTCCTTCTCAGAGAAAAAGTAAGCTAAACCTACTATTACCCAAGGCTAAAAGTGAAGGTTTGATGCCCGCAACGTGGATGATCATAGTTATTTCACCAAAAGTCGGTTACTTTGACATTTTTCGGAACCTACATCCATTAAAAACTATAAAAAAAAAATAGTCAACAGCTAGCGTACGGTTCAATCAAATTTACATTTATGATGATGATGAATTTTATTTTATATTTTATTATTAGAAGAAAATGCTGGTTATCTTTCAGTCATATCCGTCAGTCCGAGCAACAGTAACCGCTGAACATATTTCAAATCTGTTTCCGTACTTGTGCTCCTTGAATTTGAGATTGTTTTTATTTGACCCCTAGTGAATTGGGAATCAACGGTAAAGGTCAAGGGATCTAGTTATATGACAACATAAAAAATGACCATTACAAATGTTGTTCCTCTTATAAGGAGAACAACATTCGTATAGGAGACTTTTCTTTGTTGCCCCCAATGACCTGCAAAATGGCCCCAAAAATAACCTTTCAAGGTCATACCCTACTTTTCCATGAAGTACCACCTCAATTAAAAACACAGTCTAATTGTTTGGGTATAAAGGGAAATTAATAAAACGTTTGCAAACTTTCTTGTAGTATGTAAAAATTTAAATTAAGAAAAGTTTAGGAATTCCTATTCGTCCCATGGCCATCTTTATTGTAATGAAATCTTAATATTTGAAAATATCTGAGCTGATAATGGCAAAATGACTTCCAAACAACCTTGAATGAATGTATTAAAATGGTTCATTATTTATTTGCCTATTTCCCGATTTGCATAAATTTAACACCCCAAAGACAAAGAAAGACGGAATTTAATATATTTAGTAAAGCTGGTTTTCCAATCAATTAAAAGAATCAACAAATAAATACCTAATATTTATTTAATTTCTCAAGATAACAAAAAAAAATTAAAAAAAAAAAAACCCACAAAGGACATAGCTTGTGATGAGTGGTTATCATCGATTTACTTAAAGTTTTTGGATTCGCCAGTAAAAATATTAAACAATTCAAATTTGACCTCGGTTTCGATGTTTGTTGTTTGAAAACGTAATTTGCTGCTGAAAACAAATACGTCATCGAAAATACAGAATGGATCGATTGCAGAGGTTGACTTGAGCTCAGGTTGAGCAAAAGATCAATTACGTTTAACTTTTTTAATTTTAAAAAACGTTAAACTAGTTTTAATAGGCTAAGCATTTGGAGGCCAATATCCAATTGCTTGTAGTTCCCATATTATGTTATGTTAATTCTCATTAATTTTCATAACTTTTCCTATTTTCAGGGTAGCTTTTAGCTTTCCACTTCAAGAAAAGGTAGGGAAATTTGAACACTTTAACAATGACACTTGCACATAATTTGGTGATATTTATTTCTTTTGTTTAAGAACCGGGGTAATCTAGAATTTTTTAAATTTTGTTGATAATAAAGCTCTTGTTCTACTCCGTTTTGAATATATTCCTTTGAGAATAGGAACTTGGAATTTCTACTCCCAAAGTGCATTTTACCAGAAATTAAAAGAATTAAACCATTTTTTATAAGAGGCACAGAAAATTACCTTAACTTTTTTCTTCCCTAAAATAACACCACTAACATAATAGTATAGTACATGCAAACAATTCAAGACAGAGCATATTAGCGCTTGATCAACAAATTACTGGCTTTTGACAATATGGGGACATTACGCTTGCGAAAACCACTCTTGCAACAAAATTGATATTAATAATATCCAGAACGATACAACGCTAAATGTGTGAGAATTTCTATTTCGAAGACGTTGTTATTGGTTATATCAGACACTACTTCCATTACTAAAAGAGTGGGGATGTCCAGAAGCCAATTCCAATATTTTAAATTCTGAAATTGTACACCCCAGAGAAGACGCCAGTCTTTTGCAACCGAGCAGTTTCTCCTTTTTTGTAAATCGCGGATTTTATCAAAATTGCTAGCTGACAAGAAAGCTTAAAGATACTTAATACATTTTGAAATTTTGTATTCTGCATCATTTTTCTGTGTTCAAAAATTTTAGAAAATCAAATTTTTGTTGTGATCTTTGATTCAAAATTTACTTAGTTTTTAATACTATACTGAGCCTAAGATTAAAAAAAAACTAGGTACAATTGGGGTGGTAACTTGACACACCGGTGGTGATGTGTCAAGTTACCACCTCGTCACCTCACTTTTTCTTGTAATAATGGCGTCCTGAGGCGATTACTTCACGGTTTGCTATCATTTACCACTAATGTGAGGTTACAAAATTGAGTAACTTGACACACCCGTAGTGGTGTGTCAAGTTATCACCTCATCACCTCATTTTTTTAAAATAATTTGAGGTGATGAGGTGGTAACTTTACGCTTCGCTATACCGTTATATTAAAGTGAGGTGGCGAAACGATGTGGTAACTTGACGGTGATGAAAAAGAGGTGGTAACTTGACGGAGATGAGGTGATAACTTGACACAGCCCATTTATTATGTTTTTACCAATTATACCTCTTGGCATTGTTTTAATAATTTCTGTCAATTGGAAACGTTATTCCCGTAACTTTTTGCGCTGACTTGACACTTTTTCCGATAACTTTTTACCGATAACTAGATACACCCACTAAAGATAAACTGAAGAATTTAATGTGACGTCATGGCGGAAATTTTAGATGTCTCCGAAGTGCCTAAACAGAATCAAACCGTGATGTTACGGATTATAGCAACTATTCTCACCATTATGCCACAGTGCGTCTTTTAAATCACCAAAAAAAAGTTGTTTAAACGTTTGCCTGACCACTGCGTTTTATATATATTAATTAATCAAAAATGTTTGATTACATATTTAGTCAAATAGTTGTGACAAGGAAAATGTGTAACTTTTCAACTATGGTCTAGGAAAAAGGACTTTGTCTTAGAACGGGCTTGTTTGGATTGTCTGTGGGGGGATGCATTATAAACCATATCCAGTCCCAACTCAATACCTATATGCCCAAATCCTATCCCAGATTTCAAATTTATTTAGAATCTGCACATTATCGTGCTTAATTCCAATCTCAATCCAAATCCAAACCGAAAATCACCTGTTGTCTTTAGGCCACCGGAGTGCTGGCAATGGATCGCGGGTTCAATTCCTGTTATGACCAAACTGTTTTCTATTGCATCGATTTTGTGGTTGGATTTGGAGTTGATAATAATTTTTATATGGAATACTCTGCTCAGTGGAATCAGGAAAAGCAAAAAACAGCGCTACTGGGATTCGAACAACGATCTAATGTCATTGAGTCCGAGACTCTCGCCAGTTCCCTTCCATCTTTTGTGTAAGCCGCAACTTTATTTATGCTTTACAACAACAAAAAACAGCGTTTATCACCATAATATTTGTCAGTTCTTATGGCCGTACTTTTCACTATTCTCTGTCTGTGCGTAAATTCTGCCAAAAGTCCTTCACACTTTTGCGTCCGACAGTTGGGCATTGAAAATGCAAAATCAAATTGTAGAGCCCCATGAAAATGCAATCGAACCGCGACCTATACACTGGTAGTGAGGAAGGTGATAAAGCCTAAAAATGCCTAATCGACATTAGTACGCTACATAAAACAAATTACTAATACGACGAAAGCGGCATTCATGTTGTAAGTTATGTGCTGCGTTTTTTAATGGATCTTGTAGGAAGGGTTTGAGTTTAACTACTGCTCAAGCACAAGGAACAATTTGTTGAGTTTGTACTTGCAATGTAAATGTATGGTGAAAAATTGTTAGGGCAATACCTATTGTGTCCTAAGTATACGTCAACAGTGGACCGATTCATGAGGTCAGTTCTAGTTGCGATGCTTTTACTCGCTTGGCTCCTCTTAACCCAAAAATGACCTTTCAAGGTCAAACCCTACTTTGGTATGAAACAAAGCTATAATGGTGGCAATATAATGCATAATGTATGTTAATGGAGGGGGTATTTCTACCCGCACCGCTCAAGCCTCAATCGGGCCCATTGCAGTAACTCCATGAAATACACTGCCAAAGGCCTCCCTATCGTCTCCAACACCTTATCGGAGTCAGGATAACCATCATTCAAAATCATCCCATCGACTCCAGGTGCATTAACGGAGAGAGTTAGGATTCTTCCAAAAGAAAATCCTTGGTTGGACTTACGCCACTATGCTATCAATCTGCATATGCAGATTGTCCAGATAATGCACAGTCGAGATAAGGCATCTCCAGAAAGAGTTCTTTATCTCCACCATGCATTTCCAGAGCATAGACGCTTTTCGTCCTATGGCACTTTTTTATTGGGCGGATGAGGATTCGATCCCAAGAAGCCAGTGGAAAGGAACTTACGTCTTAGCCAACTGGACCTCACGGCCCTGTCATAATGGTGGCAATGAACCTGGAGCCCCCCTTTACCCAAAAATGAACCCTTGACATCAAAATAACTTCTAAAGGTCAAACCAATTTTGCATGAAACAAAATGTTATTATGGTCCCAAGGACACCGGACCTCCCATTCACCCGGTAATGGCTCCTTGACCTCGAAGTGACAGTGAAATTTTACAGTTGCAAAAGTTGAATTTTACCTTTACATCGAATTTTTTTTTCTTGATTCTAATAATTTTAATATTTTTTTAATATATAATGTTCTCTCTAATGTTGGTAATTCCGCTAATTTATTGACCGTTTTACCAGTTTATATATAAAATAATATATCACACAAAATAATAATCATGGTTTTGTTTTTGTACGACTTGTTCTGTATATACAAGGCATACTATAGAAATTCCACCTTCCCATCTCCCCTGCAATTTATGTTTCTTGGCAATTACAATCCTAGAATAAAATATTGTGTCTAAATTAGTGGGAATTGTTGATTAAAATTAAATAATTTACTTTGTATCCGGATATATTGAAAGTTCCACCGTCCCATCGTTGTTGTCAGTCTCGTAGATTGTCGTTAATTGTGCGTCTTTTAAAACAAACATTTGTATACCATTTCTAAGCAGCGCGGACTCAAGTTTGATACTAGAAAGTTCAGGAACTGAAGTCAAGCGCATCTTATGCCAGATTTCTGCCAAAGAGAATCCATATTTCATGTTGCTAATATTCAATAAATGTGAAAAAAAAAAATTAAAATTTGGTCCCAAAATGTGAACAATTTCAAATAAAATTAAAACAATTAAAATTTGGTCCCAAAATGTCAACAATTTCAAATAAAATTAAAACAATTAAAACTTGGTCCCAAAATGTCAACAATTTCAAATAAAATTAAAATAATTAAAATAAAAAATTGGAAGACTTTGACATTAGTTTTGTATATCCGATAACAAACAGTTTTATTTTATTGTAGAATAATCGAGGAAATGAAAACCGTTTCGAGCAATTTTTGTAATTATGCAGTTTTTCAAGGCAGTTTATAAGACGATTCTTTTAAGTAACCTAAAGTACTTTAGTATTTGTAAGAATTAATTACGAACAGTTAAAGGAACGTTATTTGACATTCATGCTTAGCGGGTGGTCAACATGTAAGGGAATGAGTAGGGATTTGGAAAGAAGGACTCATTAGCATAAGTGAATGCAAATGAGGTTCGTCTTCACGATTCTCACAAGGCTACTCGGAAACCTAGCGGGTAATTTTCATGCCCTCTGATTGTGTAGCCTACTCGCTAAGATACGAGCAACCACAAAGTCAGAAACAAGATAATACCTTAAGGACAAAACAATAGTGAAGACTTTTTTTTGTGGCAGATCGGGGGATTTGAACCCCGTCCGCATGCTGGCTATGGACAGAAATTCTAAAGCACTATACCAAACGGCCAACTTACTACTCTAAATAAGATTATTCGTTATAAACTTTAAATTTTTACCTTAAAAAGTCTTACCCAAAATCAATGTATTCAAAATGGGTGAATTTTACATCCTTTGTGGCGCCACTTGCTTGGTGAGTTACTTTCAAAGTCAAATCGATACCTTGTGCTACCGCAACGCTTGTCAGGAGTAAAATTATAATATTTTCCATCTTAGACACTTTGGGGACGCCGAGCTTTTAGAAATAGTGTGAAATGTCTGATGTTGTTGTGTTGCACTGTCATGTCCTTTTATTCTAAATCTCAAAGTGGTTCCACAAGTATGGAGGCTCACATGCCCCATGCATAACATTACTTTGCATTTTCTAATTGTATCGCACGAAAAGGAATGCACAAGTAAATTCAAATGCTATGTGCAATGTTGTAAACTAAACCCGAACCAACTTCATCTCAACGTAGATAAGCAATGTTTCCATTTACAAAATTGCAAAAGAAATACTTCGTTTAGCAAATTATAGTATATCTTGAAATACACATAAAATCATTAATTACTAGAAAATTAATTAGCTAGATTGGAAAGGAAAGTGTATTATTTGTTTCAATATTTCTTTTTACATAAGTGTATTTTTTAAGCTTACATCGCATCGAAAAATAGTCAGATAAGAGATACGTAGGTATTATTCTACTAGGGAGATACTACAAGGAGCTTTTTTTTTTCGAAAACAAGAATTTTGAAAAACATTGCGGGTTAACGTAATGAAAAAAATACATTTTGTTTTCTGTGTCTCTGAAGTATAATATAACATTATAATGACGCAGCTTTGTATTTTTCAAATAACTTTTTTTTTATAATCTAGTTAACAAATTGTTAAATTTTTTAATTAATAATATATTTCATATTTTACCAGCACTTTTTTTTTATCTCTGGCTTAGATTCTTTGTATTGGACTCAATGGCTAACGTCAATTTCTATTTTAACTCGCAACCATTTGTTTCGAAGGGGAATCAACTTATACCTTAGAGAAACGCTCAAAACTTATAATTATTATAATTGTATTTATATTAGAAAATCTAAATCTACAACTCAAAAGTATTCGATCAAATCGAATTTGATTGACTTTTCAAAAAAAAAATTCAGGGTTCTCGTCATCGCTTCCTACAGTTTCCTCGTCTTCTTATATGATGATGGCTCAAAATGGGAGCTCATCTTTAATTGAGATGTTTTTCTTTAAAAGCAACTAATTGAATTTCTATGTCCGCGCTAATTTCTAGAGTGTTCATCATTTGCTCGAATGTATTTGGTGCATTCGCAGGAATAGCAAACTTATTTGTATTGCAAGCCTAGAGTGAAAGGTACAGTGATTTGTATTACTTAATTAATTTAAATGCCTTTGTAGTGCAACATTTACCAGTATTTTCTTCCTGCTTTTTTCAATTTCTGTTCATACTTGTCTTGACGAAGAATTGTCAAGCAGCTACTTACACTAAATCATTTTTGGAAATTGGATTGCATGTTTCAAACTTAAGTCAATTAGGCATTTGGTCGATAGCATTGTGCAATTAAAACAATACAAGATATTGTCTGAAAAAATAAATAAAGCAAAACCAGCATATGTATAGATTTGAAGCCCGTCCACTATTGGAGACCCATCCACTATTAGAGACCCATCCACTATTAGAGACCCATCCACTATTAGAGACCCATCCACTATTGGAGACCCATCCACTATTAGAGACCCATCCACTATTAGAGACCCGCTAAGTATTGGAGACCGCTCACTATTTCAAGGATGAGCTCCACCCCCCACCCCCCGGCCCCGATTAGAGACCCGTCCATTATTGAATATCCGCCTCGTATTTTATTTTACGTATGTCACGTTTCTCGGTACCTTGCTAAATAGAAAGCAGTAGCTGTGCTAAGTCAGTCGTGTTTGCGAGTTTGATTTGCTGTCAATGCAACACTAGCATTCTCCATTGTATTTGTCTTTTTTTTTGTGTGAATCCGTAGCAATAATTGCACTTCAAAATAACCAACTGCATTCTAAAACTAGAATTGCATTCCAAAAATACAATGGCATTCCAAAACGCAATTGCACTTGTTCCCATACACGGCCATTGCCATTATAAAAGCTTCCTATTGAGTCACGGGTCTCACCCCCACAACCGAAAAATGGTTTTTGCTAGTTTAAACATAATTTTTTGAAAAGAGAATACCCAACGCTCAAATTTTTTTTTTTTAACTTCAAAATTTTAGGTATTTAACGCGCAGATTTGTCCTAAAAAAACAGCTTCATGGTTTTAACTGTCTATAGGCCCATGCCGATGCTGTTGAGGCTGTACCTAATCACAACTTTCTATTAATCCTTTATTTCAATTAACTAATTTTGATTGGTTTTTGAATACCTTGAAAACCTTAAAAGCATTACCTTAGGTACAATCTGACACAAATTGACAATTACAAACAATTTGGAGCTTGTAACTTCAGTAGTGTTTTTTGCAGGTATCGGTAAGAAACGGACAGACGAACGATTTTATAGTACAGATTTCAATTAATTTTACAGTCTCTTTATTAGTTTTCTAATTCTACCAAATAAGGACAATGTGAGGTCTAGGTAAGAACTGAAGTTAATTAGAAATCTGAGAACAAGTTAACAAGTGGTCGTAGTAGCGGTTACTCAAGGTTACTCAGGTGCTTCACCCTTGCCGATGCCCATGTATGCCGAAGTGGAGGGGTTCACGGGCAAAAATGGTTCCTTACACAACCCAAGCCCCTTTGGCAACTGGAAGACCTGACAATGAGTTACCTATTAGTCAAAACGCTGTTGCGAAAGGTAAAAACGGCACAAAAAGAGCCAAAAATTGTCTCACCTTGTTTTCAAAATTACGAAAATAGATTTTCATAATTTGAGAAGCGTTTTCCACGGTGGGGCTCACAGGAAACTGTTGGAATCCAAGTAGCGTGTCGCCGAAGGCGCATGCGTCGTCATCATAATGCAAATCCCCGATGGGTAGGCGCAAGCGCCTGGCAACATGGCCAATCACAACAAAACGCTCCTTGTTCAAAACGTGTTTGTTCAGAACAATGATTCCGGCGTACTTGGTGTCGTCGTCCAAGTCATCCACTTCAGAGTTGGGCATAATTCCAGAATGGTGCGCCTCAGTTCCAGAGTTGGGCATAATTCCAGAATTGTCCGCCTTAGTTCCAGAGTTGGGCATAATTCCAGAATTGTCCGCCTTAGTTCCA
>VYYI01000456.1:0-31251 GCA_021029175.1 Bilobella aurantiaca
TTCGACTGCTGCGCAGCCCTCTCTATTACATGTCATAATAAAAAAAGATAACGCAGAAGAGGTCTTGGTGCCCTTCTTGGTGGTATTGTTGGAAGTTTATTGCAAACTGCATGATGTAGTAGTTTCGAAAAATCGTAGGCATGATTTTTGTGATCATACCATACTTTTCATAATTTTATACAGATCTAAATACGAAAGTTTATGTTTTCTCCACATTTTAGTTCTACGAATGTAAGAGAAAATTCGGAAATACACTATACTACAACTCCAGTTTCGTTAAACTGTTTTATAACCCTTACGGTATGTGTTTTTGCATTTCGAAGGCAAGCGCTTGTTTTCGTTTTGCTCTTGAGAAGTTTTAATTTCAAAGCGCCTTTGAAGGGAGGAATCGGATTTGGATTTAATTTAGAAAGAGTTCATTTTTCATTTGGAATTGGTTTAGGATTAAAAGTAGACTCTGTTTTGAGGAACGTGTGTGTGAGGATTTTTGTTGAGACAAGAGACACGAGTCGCGTGGGTTGAAGAATGGAGAAAGTCCTTTCAGAATTTCTACAAAGACTTTCTCCGTGCAAGTCTGCGAGAGTGATTGGATTCTTCCTTGTCGTCTACCTATTTTCCTGAATGCTAAAAAGAAAGTGCCTTTCCACACTTTGCCAAAGTTCAAGAGGCAAAAGTCTAATATTCCCTACTTCTGTCACACTTTGTTGACTCGAGTAATGTAACAAATGCACAAAGTTAGCTCTCCACTTCAAATAACTTCTACTTTAGCAGGAGGTCTCTCAACAATGCTTAGACACTATTGGTTAAAACGAGTCTCCTACAAAGAAAGAGGGAAAAGAGTGAAAAAGTCTTAAGATTATTTACAGTTGTATTACAATACAAAACTACTTCGCAGAAGCAAAATTACATTCTATGCAAAACAATACGAGTCAGGATCGATTTACTAGTACTAGTCTAATCTAGGCTAAATATAAGCCAAAAGACTCCTCAACAGCACAAGTTTCAGTAAATCCACCAAACATTAATTAAACTTCCTCAAAAACACAGATCTTCTTTATGCGCATCAATTTTTTGATATAATAACGTTGCTTACTGGTCAAAGGAAAATACAAGACAATGGAGTAACAGAGGAAAGCTTTTGGTTTAGCTATAGTGGTGGTAAACAAGTCAACAAACAATTATCCCTCATATCATTTAACTATTCAATGTTATTATAATGATAGCCAAAGAAGCCATGAATGGAATCTTTACGGAAATTGTTGTATCTAGAGAGCTGGCGCATGCGTATTCACATTTGTACGTATAGGCGCATAATCTTTTCCCAGCAAAAATTCCATGTAAAAACCCTATGAGAATCACATTATCTTTATTATGTATCACGGCTTCTGTTTAGTAGATTAATAGATATCCTTGGTTTGTCCAAACTAAACTCATTCATGTAGTGACTTCATTTTCTTAATGAGTTGAAAGCGTTGGAGGACTATTAAAAGAAAAAAAACTTGAAGGTCAAGTATAATTTGTGGAAAGGTGTAAGATCGATAGTTAATTCATTATGTGTTGAATTAAGCCACTTTAGGGCCAATTCGTGTTCTGTCGATTGCTTTATACTAAGAGCACGTTCACACGAATGTGGTCAATTTTTCATTTTATAACATTAGACGTTTCGGAAAATTGGTCTCCCACAAAATTTTGAGTTGGGTTGATACGTGTATGAAACCTATTGTGGACGTCGACCTTTTGGGTTGAGGTTCACCGCCCAAGCCAACTGACATGACAATAACGTTCACGAAGCTGTAAAGCATTTCACGCCTCCACGCCTTGTTTCTTTATGATCCATAAAGGGAAGAATGGCCTAGGAAAATTGAGTGTGGACCCAGTTAGCAGAAGATATTGGACCATGAATTATAGAGGAAATAACTATAAAAATCACATTTTATAACCTAAACACTCCACGGAGTCGACTGCCTAGTTAGAATAATACCACGCATATTTCTTAACAACTCCGCTTTCACTTTTACAAGGAAAAAGTCTGCCAAAGAGTGATAGCACTTTCGGGAATTATTGCACTAACATTCAAGGCCTGTCCCTTACTCGAAAATTAATTATCCCTAAAGATATCTTAAGCGCTGCGCTCGTTCATTAAGATTCTAATTCTGTAGCATTTCTACTAATTTGTATTCAGATTTAATGTACACATTTAAAAATGGTGACATGGAAATTTTGTTTCGTAATCTGATAATAAAATAGGTTTCGAAAAACCTTAGTTGATTTGCCTTATGTTTCGACCAACTACCATCTCCAATACCAAATGAAAGTATTTATGACTGTTTACCAGACCTTTTGAAAATTACTTTAGCCCCAATCTAGACGCCGAAACCTTTGTGTTAACACTATTTTTCCACCTCAGCCCTCACAATATACAATTTTTCATTGAAACAGAAGTAGAACTTTAGAATTAGAAATAGGATTGCTGATTCTACAAAAACTTTTTCATACTGAAACTAAAACTGATTGAAGTCGAAGTATCGATTTTTGGGACAACAATAAAATGTTTGCTAACTTCCAAACTTTTGCTAAAACTGCTTCACGTTATTGCGAGATGTAATTAAGTACAAACAAGGTAGGAACTTTGTTTTGCAAATTCAACATCGATAACTTATACTTCTTGAGTTTTTGGTACGCCATTTGAGTGTCCTGTTGTTCGAATTATGATGGCTAAAAAGTTAGAGTACCACGGCTCTAGCCAGATTAATTATCTAAAGTGCTATTCCCGAAATTATTTCTGGATGAAATTTTTAGTTAAAAAATGGGTTTCCAAGAAACTATCATTAATTCACCGGCGGGCAGGTCAGGTTGCTTTATGTAAAATTGAGCCGCTTCTACGTTTTTTTTTCAATAACATAAAAACTACTCTGAATGTTCTAAACAGCAGCAATTTTGGCTAATGAGAGGGAATTAAATTTGCTCAATCGTTATGATTGTTTTTGTAAGTTTTAAAAGTTTTAAGCAGGTAAAATATTTTGAGCGATTTGTAAGGAACTTCTTATTACAATACCAAAGTCGTTAATATTAATAAACATTTTTAAAATTAATTTTATTTAATTAATATTCTTTTTCTGCATAAAGATCATTTAGTTTATTTTCGAAAAAGAAATAATTAACATCTTTTCCAATCATTGACGCCCATTTGAATTTCCTCCTCGTGTCGACAAATAGGCTTCATAAGGCCACTAATCGGAATCAATGCCTTGGGATTGAGCGTTCCGAATTCCGAATTGGCACTTGAGCTTGAGAGCTATATAAAGAAAGATTGTTTGTAGGTGGGACACCCGTCATTAAGTCTCTACGTGACATTTACTTTGCCTTGGACGCATCAGAGAGCAGCGGCAGCCAAGGAAGGGAAGTGTGACTTTCCAAGGGCCCACGCAACGTGAGTAGTTTTCCTTCGCAGCAGGGTGCTTCTTCAAATGGGAAATACATTAGTGGATAATGAACCTCTGCACACAGGGAAACAGTTGGAGGGAATGGAAGCACAGCTAGGAGAAAGCAAGGAACTTACCTGCTCATGCAAAAACATCAATAATTAATTTACATTTCAAACCTAAGTTCCGCAGGAAAGGAAAAGAAATCAAAATTTCAGTGCTACGCTGAGTTGTGTTTAGCTTTGAATATTGTAGAAGGATTAAGTTCCACAATGCAAGCAATCGATTATTCTCGATTTTCATTTTATTTAAATTGTAACATTTATTTCCTGGGTTTAAAGTTATTAACAGCGGTTTGCAAAACCTTTGTGTTAACACTATTTTTCCACCTCAGCCCTCACAATATACAATTTTTCATTGAAACAGAAGTAGAACTTTAGAATTAGAAATAGGATTGCTGAATTATTTATTAACTGGATGCTAAATTCTTAATTATACGATAGCTTCACTAGATAAACTAGTGATTAAAGTAACAGGTTTCCAACTAATTTTAATATAAATGTATTTGAAACACTTGTGAGAGGCATCCATTTTCATTGATACCAAATTTGTACAGGGAAAGTTTCTGTCTACTTTGGTTTCTGGATGATATCCAGTACACGAAATTTCTATTTCTACAAAAGCACTGGAACGCATCAACTGGAAAATTAGCATCAACCTTTCAACAGAAAACCCGAACCGACCAACTTGCACAGTACCGTTACCTATTAGGTAGATTGACTCTGCCTGACCCGGAGGGGCCTGCGACGAGATCAATCTAATTTAGTTGATCTGCTGATAAGTAGCGGTCATTGTCCATTTATTTTGTAAGGCTTGAGATCTCAAGGATGAGTCTGATCCAGTGGTCATTAAGTGAATTGACCACCGGTTTCCAAACAACTGCTCCTTCTCAGCGCCCTTATTGATTTATGTATGTGGCAGAGATTAGAAGTGGTTGGGTGTTTTCCTTTGAGGATGTTTCCTTGTCAAGTGGTGGGGAGCTCTGGGCTCGTCCTTTCAAAAGCAATCACTCCCACTTGGTTGAAGGGAGAAACAAGGAAGTGTTGATCTTGGAGGGCAAATACAAGTGGCGCACAATGCTTTTCTCAATTTATTTGAGAGCGACTGGAGGAGAAAGTTAGCAAATATCTAGAGGCTCAGATTCACTTTCACTTCAACAAGCCAAAGTTCTTAATTCTTATCTCTCGCCGCCCATTCCCAAAAACTAATGAATAAATCCAGATGAGACACGGATCCAAATCCAATTTCTTTCCTTCTGGATGAATTATCTCGAAAAAATTCTTCATACGAAACCAATTATTTCTAGGGAAATAATTGCGGGATTAAACCCTTTGCTACGTTTCCAAAAATCTCATTACTATTATTATGAGAAAGAGGGAGAGCAGCTCACTCGATTATGAGGAAGATGTGTTGCTGGAATTGCATTGCAATCTGTGTATACAATATTGAACTGAACCAATAATTGGAACAGAATGAATTACATTTGCTGAGGTTTCTTCTAACTTTCCCATTTATAGAATAACATTCAATTCAAGTAATACATGACTTCTTAAACAGTTCGTCGGCCTTTAAATTTATATATGTATTTTTATAAAATGCTCTACCGTGCGTGGGGAGGGGCATCAGAATAGAAATCCACTAGTTAATAAACAAATTATTGAGACTAGAAACTACATGGACCATAAGAAAAAAGAAGACAATATTGTGCCTTTTATGGTATACCAATACAAGATATGTTGAAAATTTTAAAACAAAAGAAAATTTTATTTATGATTATAATTTATGCATCGGAGGTGTTGATGGGTCCGGAATATTTTTCACGCAAAAAGCTGATTTGCAACGTTAAATCTCTATCAAGTAGCTTAAGGGTCTTATTTTTTATAGCAAAGGAAATCACTGTAGTGTAAGTACTTGTCTAAAAATTCTAAAAATCCTGCATCCCTACCTTCTGTTTGTTTAGGTTTTAGGAAGGAGAGGAGGATTTAATATTATTATCATGAAAGCAAAAGTAAATCTAAATTGTTCACGATTTCTTTCTACTTCTCTCCGAGACTTTCCTTCCAAAAGACTCCACCACTTGTTTTCGAATCCTTTCATTGTTCTGCCGCCCCTCTTTGAAACGCTTTCCCTAATTCACCACCAACAACGGCAGCTTCCCCTCTGCCCATTTCATCCACCATCCCATCACAACCTCCGGTGCAAATGGACCAAATTAGTGTAATGTGATTTTGATGCACTTTCTCCCTTTTATTCTTCCTGGGAAGTGGAGGGAGAGAGCACTCAAAAGTTTTTGTCTCTAATTGAAATTGAAAGGTTTCTGGGGGAGGGGAAGGAAGGACTTCCATCTGGAACATTTCCTAACTTATAGAAATTTTCAAATAATGGGATAGGCGAAATGGAATATTGAATACAGAACCTCTTTGTTATCTATTCTATATTTTTTTTTATTTCATTTTAGAACGAATAAGCTTGGGGTGGCTTCGCCGCCTAAAAACAATTAAAACAAAAATCTTTGCCCTGAGAAGTGTGTTCGAGTGTCACAATATTGGAGTTGGATGAAATGTATTTGCTCAGGGGACAATAAAGTTTACGACAAGGGAATTTTATGTGCCTGAGCCTTTAGTAGAGGAAATGCTTATTGAGATTATGACATATAACTCATGAATGGGATTGATATCTGAAAGTGGATGGGATAAATGATGAGTTGAACGGTAGATAAAGGTTTTGGTTTGTAGAGAAATTGAAGGGAGATGGAAAAGTTTAGGAGAAAGTAAGTGCTTTCTCCCACCATCACCCATCACAAGATTCCTTCAATTCGAGACTTATCAATAAATATTCTCTAATGCACTCTGGACGCAATAAACCTTTCCAATTTGAAAAATCTTCCCTCGCTCAACCTTCGGGCCAAAAGACGGTACTAGACCTTTTTTAACCTATTTGCCTCTCTCCTTCCCAGAGAAATGGCCTGGCTGAAAGAGATTGACTGAATATGAAAACCTTTTACCATAAAAGTGGGCAGAGGTCCATTAGAATCTGGAAGGATTTTCTGGAAAAGGAGTCATCAATAGGCGAGTAGTCTGGATAAACATTCTCCGCAATGACCACCCTACAATCATCCTTGAAATCACATAAAAAGAAAACGCCTCAACCCGGAGCCAGATTTCTATCCATTTCTTTACTTCCTTTTATTTAATTTTTTTTTGCATCGACAAACCCCCACTTTTCAAAAGCCAACATTTCTTTTTGACAACCAAGACCGTACATTACCTTTGTACTATATTTAAAGCAGCATTTGCTCTATCCAGTTTAAATTTTCTTGTCTTTTATTCCCAACTTACTAGAACTCTACAATTTTAATGGTTTCAATTCTTCAAAAACTCGTTCTTTTTTGTCAATTTCTTAAAACATTGCTCTTATTACGCTCTCAAGAGCTGAATTTTGGGGTTTAGAAAAGGAAAACAAAGGGACAGGCTGCTGAATACAAAAGGAACCAGTTGACCATTTCCAAGAATATTTGGAAGTGGGGGATCTGTATTCGTTTCGAGATTGAATATCCTACTGAATCCTTTGGGGAGGGAAGTTGTCCTTTGAGATGTCTCCCTTTCCATTATCGGTCGAGTTCAATGCAAATCGACTCCTGACGAAATGGAAAGAGAAAGTTCTTATTGAAAGGAAAGGTTTGGAATAAAGGCTTGAAGTTGGACTTTCTATTCCAAAACGGATACATTATTAGGCTTTTCTCCCATTTCATCCCGCTTTCACTTTCTAAACGTCACTCCCCGCTTCCGGAATCTTATCACCGACGTATCTGATTTCAAGGAAAAGGCCAAAGAGACACTGAAGGAAGAGGACACAATTGATATAATCGGCTCCACTTGACTTACCATCCCTCGAGACAGCCAAGGATTTAAGAATCGAATGGAGGAAACTATACGAATTTTCATTTTCAATCTCCAAAATTTCTTAGAAAAGTTGAATTACAATTTAAAAGGAGAAAAACCATAAAATAGAACCCTTTTAGTTTTCGAAGGAAATTTGTCATCTATTTGTAGGAATCAATCTAACTTTATAAGCTAGAATTTATATGAATAAAAAGGTATTGGTCAGCAATATAATAGCTGCAAGCAAAAGTGCTTTCTTGCAGTAGAAAGCACGAGTTTAAGCAAATGAGATGGTGAAAGTTTTAGTCTTGAAATCAGAATAATAAAAAAAGTAAATGATTGATGGTTTAAGTTGAGAGAAACAAAGTAGAAAAACACTTGTCTACTCGTTGAATATTAAAAGGATTTTGGAGGAGCGAAGACAGTGGAGAAAGTCCCCCAAATACTTTTAATAGGTAAAGTGAAAAGTTTTCACACTTTTCGTCGTGAAAAGTCATTAGATTATTTCACGGGTAGGAAAATAAGCAGAGTCCTTTTGTTGTCTTCGGAGCCCCTGAATCACTCCGGCCAAAGAAAGGGAGCCAGTTTAAGTTGAAGGAGGGAAGAACACTAAAACTAAATAACAAAGGGGGCCCTTTTGAAACAGTTCCCATTCTGCCTCTTTGATTTGAATTATGGAGGCCATATTTCCTAGCTTTCTCCTCCTTTGACTCTACGCTGGACACTTACATTTATTTCCGAAAGCGAAAACAAAGGACTCAAAGTGTGTCAAAGTGTAGAACACGCATATGTGCACTTCATTACGAGGGAAAGTGCCAGAGTTGGAGACACCCTCACAGTTGTACCGCCCACCCTTAATATTTATTTCCAAATAATCATTACTCTTTATGAGCTTCCTAAGTCCAGATAGATTCAAGATTAAAGCACAGGGTGCACTCATATTTATTCAACCCACTTTCTTCTTTTTAACTAAAAACCCGCTTCCGAGTGGCATTTTCCTGTTAGCCAAACTTGGGGAAAGTCGTGTGTAGCCCACTCTTGATTTATTTATTATAGTACCATTTCAACCCCAACTCTCATTTATGTTCGTGTTAAACATCAATTGATTACAAATGAGAACGCTTTGGAATTGAAGTCGTAGCCTTGGCTTTGAAAGCATTTCAAAGGAAAGTAAAAGCAAGACTAAAATAACTTTAAAGGTTAACTTTTAGCGTAACACTTTCCAAACGGGAAATGCCCTGGAAAAACTACAGTGACCTATTTTTTTCTTTTCCAACTATTGTTCTACATTTTGTGTATGCAGAAACTTTGCAGAGTGTTACAATATAACATCTTGTGATTGATACGAAAGTGCACGGAGCTGGAAAAGTGATTAGGTTGTGCGTGAAAGGAGAAAGTCTCCGTCATGAGAATGCATTGGGCAGAAAGGAAGCCGATTTCCTTTGTGAGAATTTTGCATATGGGTTTAAATAGGGCCTTAAAAGGGACTGGCTGTATTTTGTTTAGCAAGGAAAATGCTCCAAGTGGTACTTTATGGGGCCCAGTGAAATTCCTTGGAATGTTTAATATCTAGAACATCAAATGAATTCGGAGTGCATTAGACAGGATGCTCAAGTTTAGGAAACGTGTGGTTTTGTGGGGTCATAGAATGGTTCCATAAATTCTCCTTTCCATGTACTATATTGCCTCGCAGACTAATTTTAAAACCTGATGCAGCGTAATGCTTCGAAAACAGACAGTTTGCTTCGGTGATCTATAATAAGGGTATAGTTCAGTAAAGTAGTCCTCCACATGTCGTCATGAAGTAAAATTAATTCATTAAAGTTTAAATTAACACTGAGACTCGAGGTCAAGCAATGTTATTTCGTAATGAATGTTTTTAGCATGTTTATCCTAAGTTGCTATTATGACCATAATTTCTGTAAGGTTCCATTTTGACGATGGAAATAACTAGGTTGTGTGGAGTTTTGCTTAGATTTGAAATTTGTAAATAGATCCATAGATCCATAATCTAGCTTAAATTATTTACTTATAACTAACTCAAACACTGCTCTGGCTAATTGTAATACAATATGAAGTCAAATGAATAATTGTATTTAGAGATCACCTCTTGTATGCTAAAATACCTTAAGCAGTATTTATAATATCGGATCTTAGGAATAAAATGGCCATTTCTGCAAAACAGGGATAGCTCAACTTCCGTTCCGTTCCGATCCACCAAGAAACGGAAAGGAAACCGACAATGAACATCCTGAATAACAAACGGAACCGTCTAAGAATTGTGGAACCGAAAACGAAACGGAACGGAACTGGAAACGAAACCGGAAACGAAAAAAATTGTCATCGTGCTAGTTCCATATAGTGGTAGAAATCCTTCAGAATGTTAAGTTAATCGCTGTAGTATACTAAAAGTGCAATTTTCACAAGTAAATGCATAGAAATATCTTTCAAAACTTAAGTTAAACTAATATTTTGCATTTATATTTTGTTTCTGTTCACTAATAAATACGCATTTTCTTGACAAAATGTAGTATGATTCTTCAAATCAAAAACATGCAAAACAGTCAAAACTTTACATAAAATTAAAAAATTCCCGTGTTTTTACTAATTTGAATTTTATAAAAGTTCCGGTTCCGTTTCCTTGAGGAAACCGTTCCAAAGGAACATGAAACCGGAACTGGAACGGAACGGTTTAGGCCGTTTCAAAAATTCTTGAAACTGGCCCTGGAACGGAACTGGAAACCGGTTTCGTTTCGTTTGTGGCACTTGAGCATCGATATGTAAAACTGAGAGCACTAAAATATTCCATCATTTTAAGTCCATGTTCAGTACCCTTATTTTGAAAACCATTTGTAGTTGCCGTTCTTTGATCCTTACCCTTTCAAGCTCTGATTTTTTAACGATTGACATTTTGTCTTATTTTCTTCAAACGGTTCGCAGACCCTAGTGGAAGTAATGGACAATTTTCAAAGATATTTTGAGCTGGTCTGAGTGAAGTATCCGCTTGAATAGAGTGGAGCGTTGGGAAATGAATGGGGGAGACAATTAAGGCTTTATGAGATGTCCCAGTCGAATGATGAAAATTATAAGTGGCGTAGAAGAAAGTGGAATTCTCACGAGAAATCTTAGAAGACTCTTCGGAAGTTCTTTGCGGAGGCGGGGAAAGTGGGCTTGAGAAGGAAGCTAAATGATTATGGAAATCTACGTACGTTTGGGATCAATTTTTTCAAAGTCTGAAGACGGTTATGCTCTCCTAATTCCTTTCCCTTCCTAATAAATGGGGACTTCCTCGGGTCCATGGATAAAAATTAGTATTGCCTCCGACGGAGAAAGTCAAGCTAAACTTCCTCTGAAGAAGACAGGAAGAGCGTCATTTCTCACCCTCAAACGAAACTTTTTAAACTTCCCGCCTCAACTCTTCCGGCACTTTACCCTCCCCTTCCTATTCCATAATTCTTAATTAACCCACAACTCACTCCTCACCAATCAATAAGGGCCTCTGCAAACTAAGGATGGGCTGAGACACAGCATCGGATGATACAGGATTTACATAGGTTGAATTGAAAAAGGAATTGATACTTTGGGGGAAGTTATTTATTAAATGGGCGTTCAATCAGAACCTAATATCTGGTTCTGCTCAATTTGTAGTGTTGCAGTAATTATTACTGTTGGAACAATTACAATCTATTCATCTCCAAGCGGCAAAATAAGATACGCGCAACCGACAATATTCAGCCCAGTATCCGTATCAATAATATATGCTGTAAATATTACTTTGTATTATCCTGTGGTTATCAATTTATTTTATTTAACTTGACGCGTCTTTTACTTAATTGAAATTGCCATCTTAGCTTACAAGAGCAGGCAACAAAAATGTCTTCTGACTCTCTCAGAAAGGAACCCTAAGCTTAAATCTGACAGAATGGAAAAATTACTTTAAGCGATATTTGTCTCGTTTCAAAAGCTAAGCAGGCCCGCTCTCGAACAGGAGGGTCTGGAGATTAAAATTATCCTGTCCTTAGGACGGGCTTGTTTAAGTAAGAAATACAAAAGTGGTTTGAAGAGGCACAATTCCACGCATTCACGATCGACAAGAGCCTTTAGTTTTTCCTATATACTATTTTCTGTTATTAAGTAGGGTATCCCCGGGTATCCTAGGGTTTCGGGGGCCCTTTTGGAGCTCCCGAAACGTCGTTTGAAGAGACGACACGAGATTAGTGAGAACGAGATCCAAATCGTAATGCCTTAGGGTATTAGCAACAAAGTTTTCCAACTGCAAACTACCTTTATTCTCTCTTTGGAAAGTTCGCTTGGAAGTTAGTCTCCTTACGCGTTCAACTTTGGAGACGACATTTCAGCGGCTGTAGTGGTCACACCAGCCCCAACTTTGACTTAAGTTTTCGGATTTAATTTCCGTAGGTTGAAACGTATGTGTGCGGTTTTGCGTCCTCGAGTCCGCCGTGAAAGTAGTAAAATTACGTAAGTTGGGTTTGGAATTAGGTGGCTTAAGCCTCCAGGAGAAAACTGGAAGCACGAGTGGCTCTGGAGTTTTATCTTAAATTAATCACTCTTGGTCTTACCCTCCAGTTTGTACCTTATCAGATCCTGTCTCAAGTGGATAACACGGCAATTTCCATATTAAAATCCTCCATTATATCCATATTTACATACCGGCCCCTAACTACCCTTCAACCAGAAGACATTCACTTTTAATTACACTCAAAACCAAGTCTTGCTTCCTGGAGAAAAATCGAGATCAAAAGCAGGCAACTAAAATAGAGATCAAAGTGCTATAAAAACAAATCAAAGAAAGAGGGAAATTAAAACACGAAATGCTCTCATTTTTTAACCTATAGCTTAAACAAAGTTTGATGTTGATGTGTTGATGTTACCCGTTTTTGAACAAGCAGTCGTCACAAATCAATTGATTTTTTCTGCAAATATTATTAGCTAGATTATATTTCCCATGAGGCGAACAAATCACATTAATCTTGGAATTAAAGCTAGACTTATACAAATTTCGGAAAGCCGGAAGTACGTTTGTTGAGCTTTACCATATTCCTATTTCTTGTTAACCATTATTTTTTATTATATGTATTATGTGTCTTTAGGGATAATTACAACCAGGTTTGTTAAATTTTGAGCTGTTTCATGCGCTGCGCAGCTGAGTTGAGCTTATGAATGTTAAATTGCCTTCTGGGTTCCGTAATACTTTTGAAGGGATTGCCTGCAGTAAATCTACTTAATGAAATTGGAAGTGCTGAGGTAGTGAGTGAGAATGAAATGGCAAAACAAATAAATCATGGGAGTTTTGGGAGGAATAGCTTTTGGAAACTATTGTAATGAGACATTCTAGTTCTCACTTTGTAGGGATTTAAGATTCTGAGCAAGGACCATGTGTCACTTGGCCTCCTTTCTCCTACTTTCTCCCTTTCTCCCACTGTTTCTGCACAGAATGCCCAACTGGCAAAGTTTGGGAGTGATTTTCCCTTTGGAGAAAGTTTCCTTTAGTGAAGAGCGTGTTGGAGAAAGTCGACACAATAAACAGCGTGGCATGCAGAGGGCCTCCTCCTAACTCACTTTACGATTCTGGCGTAAAATTTTAAGAGCTCTCTGTTTCATGCAGAATAATTGCTCAATATATTATGTATATTAACAGGAGTAGGACGCCCTCCTATATAGAATTTCCATTAGAGCCGCTCTCTGGCAGTTGGGACATGCTACTTTGAGCCTCCACGTCACAATTGGCAACTAATTTTGCCCTTCCCCCGATTTATGTACTTCGAGGACTCTTGACAGGAGAGGGTTTATTACCGCATTAAAGCCCCCGCTCCCACGCTTATTACAACAATAAGTACGCACTACAAAAGCCACTTGAGCTAAATGAATTCAGCCTAAGACAATTCAGGCAATTATTCCTCAAAATCGTAAAGCCGTTTAGAGACATTAATGGTAGCACTGGAAAGTCCAATTTAAAAATTCGTCCCTTCTTCGTTTTCTTTTTTGGCCGCATTCGAAACAAAACTTACTCATTTTGATATTAAAAGTTAAGGCTAATGCTATAATTAACAGCGCATAGATTCTGATGATAGAATTGACAATGAGAATCAATAATTAATTTTAATTTTCAAAAAAAAAGTTGTATAAAAATATTTTTCATTAAAGTTTGTAAAAACTTAGCTCCTGAAAAACGCGAAACGCATGAAAAAGAAATTCTAGGTGAAAGTTTTTTTAATTTGTTAGTCTTTTTGCTACAACTGCCACATGAATGGTTTTGAAGTTGTGTTGGGACGATTAGCCTAACTACTTCATCACCCTCTTGAAACAGGACTTGAGACTTGAGGCTTAGTTGGTCTGTATATCGTTTGAGCACTTTAAGGACGAGATGCTGATGATTTGATTATCCACGATGAATATCCGCCTCATTTGTGCAGGATCCCTCCAAAGTAGTGTCAATAAAGTTTGGCCTTTGATCCGAGGATGATGCTACGAATGCCTGTGATTCAATTAAGGGAATTATATTTACTCAAGTTGACTATTGCTCCTCTTAGGAATAATATCCTTCTTCTGTTCACTCCTTTTTGGCTTGGAATATTCTTTTGAAGGAAGAGCGGCAGTGGTGGAAATGGGTTTGTCTCTGATTGTGGGAATTTTGTTGTTGGAGGCGGAGATGCGGAGTGATAGGAGAAAGTCGGAGAAAGTGATTGCAGTTAGGCTCTTGTTTATCGGCAGATCGATTCAGCTTTCTTTTCAGCAACCACCGACCTCTTCACCCTTCTACTCACAAAATATACTTCCAGGAAGAAGGCCTCGAAAAGGCGCTTCGTATGTTTTTACTACTCCTTTATGTTATTATCATATGTTCCAAAACAGGGTACATTAGAGATATTTCCGTTTTACAGTTTTTGAAAAAAAATACCTACTTTTGTTGAGCACACGCTTTTCGCAACTCCGTAAAAGAGTAAACACAAGAAAGAACGTCTTCACCCGAGCGCAACGGGATTAGGGGAGCAGTCTCACTAATAAATTTCTAAAGTTCTTATAATGGTTTTAAAAAATTCATCTACTAAAAGATGTGCACGCTATCTTGAAAATAGCTTAATTTCAAGAACCCAATTGAAATCTAATAAGATTTGATAAGGTAAAAAATGAAGAGTTATGATCGGAGGCTTACTTAAAAACTTACTAAAAACATTCACTAAAAGCATGTTGATGAATCTTGTTTGACGATTTGTCGTCCCAAGCTCAAAATTAATACAAAACATATTTTTTCTTATTTATAGTACCAATGAGTGACGTTCAGGCAGTTAGCAAAGAAACTGCTCACCTACCGTGTGATATATCAGTTCCCAGCGATCAGACAACATCTCGTCATGCAGATGATGACGTGATTCTCGTATTGTGGTACCGAGAGGACTTGGGTCGCCCTATTTACAGGTAATTTCCGGTTAATTTCTTGGCATTATAATTATGGAAAGATCAGAAGTATCAGAAGGTAGTATACGAGCTCAAGCGAAAATAATAATATTTGCAATCGCATTACCGAACGGAAGGGAGCGGAGGCGATAGGAAAGTAATACTTCATAATTGCCTCTTATGTTAGAGTCAGACAGATTTATGTTTTCCTTGCAGGCAAATACAGAAAATGCAATGCTCATTATTTTCAAAATTGTTTAATATTAATTTGAAAACATAGGACTTATCTTTTTGAACAAATAGAGTTACAAGGAATGCATAGAGTAGAAGTCAGACTTAATTCTTAAATTTAATCTTAAATGTGAATCATTAATTTATATTTCTCAATGGCGTTATTTAATCTAAATTTGCTTGAAAGTAGTACAAATAGTGCAATGCATATCAAACTAATATCTATAGCATACAGTGAATGCAATAACGCCTCAATTTAGTTGAACTAAAAATAATAGCATGTTAGTAAATAAATAAAAACTTATTTATGCCATTATTGTTCATGTATGAGTTTTCTAAACTCCAACAAATTATTACTACGAAACAACATAACATTTAAGTAAATCAGTTGACAGAGAATTTCACATAACTACTCATACACATAATAAGTTTTTGTTAATATAAACTGCGACTCGTTGAATAATGAAAAGCCAAATATAGAAAGTGAAATGCCTTTAGCACATCACTTCTCGAAATAGGGGTACTTTACATACAGATGAGACGGAGATATGTATAACGAATGGAGGTCAGAATAGTGGGCGGAATAAGATCACATAAAGAGACTGAAAGACTAAAAGGGCTAAAATGTAACATTAAAGAAAACGCGTCCTTCTGGGAATGTGAGCAGCGAAAGTCCGATTTTTTCATTCAATAAGCCTAGACACTATGGATTTCATTCAGGAGATTGGATTCCCCTCCCTTCCTAGGATCCGAAATCTTCGAAGTGGCCAACGATTTCTTTTTTTTTTTTTCAAGAAAAAAAAAGCGTCTTATGTTGTACTCTACCGGAGCACGTAGGTTTGTGCAACGCGTATCCATCAATATTGCATAGAAGGAATCAGAGAAGATTATTTGATTAGTTCAAACAACCGAAAATCCAGAGAGCCTTTCTCTCTCATCTTCACACTTTCCTTCGCCTTCAATTTGGTCCTAACGAAATCTTGGATCAAGGAAATTCTCCCTTGTAGTTGGCAATGTACATATTAGAATTATAGCAGTGTTTGAGGAAGTGTTAAGACTTTTGTGGATATGGAAGTTATGAGGAGCGTTACGTGACGAGTGGAGATATGACTTGTGTTATAAGCATGGGAGAAAGTGAGGGAAAGCATTGCTAGACGTGATTTATTGATCACTGCGTGTGAGCCTTCTTAAATAACTCAGCCCCTGTGGCTACGCATACTGCTCAGAATTTCATGACTCCCTTGAACCCTACCCTACTTTCAAATTCCCAAACAAGACCTGACAACTTTCTTTTGATGTCTTCATGCTTGAGTGAAAGGAGGGCAGGTTGTAGCAATTAAAAATTCATTTAATTTGTGAAGGCTACAATTTGCGACGCTTAGTCAATCGGCCTAATCGCTGCTCTTTTTTTCAGTGTGGACGCCAGGGACCGGCCATTTCAGCAAGGTGAGCGATGGTCTGACGAAAAAGTGTTCGGAAATCGCGCCTATTTTCACTCTGGTGTCCGACCTGCAGTCCTCACGATCGAAAACGTAGTTCATGAAGATCAAGGTGTCTACAGGTGTCGCGTGGACTTCGGTGTTGCTCAAACCCGCAATTCCAAGGTCAACCTTACTGTAATTGGTGAGTTTTGAATTGTCATTAATAATTAGCCAAATATCCCTGTCCTAGGACAAGGATTTTTACCGCTTGGCTCTTCCGCCGTTGGACGAGCTAGTCTTAACTAAAGGAACTTTTTAAATGCAAAGGAGCGCAGCACTCCAGTATTTCATTGTTAAAAAAATCTATTATTAAGACAAATATGATGACCACATCTACAATGCGCAATTTAAGCCAATGCTCCAAGCTTTATTTAAGAATTAATTAGAAATTTTTTAAATTTTAATTAGGAATATTAGTTTTGTCGTCGAATCCTGCTTGGTTTTGAGGTGATTTAGCGGTGAGATTAAGTCAATTAGTTTGATCGGTTTTGAAGGCAATTCTAATTCCTCTAAACTCCACTTTTAGTACTGTATGATTTATTTTGCGTTCCTTGAAATATTTGAATAGCATTATTAATATTTATTGTACGGTTATCTTATAGAAATTTGGTAAGATGAAAATGAATGAGATGCATTGGTTGAGCAATATTGTAATGGTCTCCCGGAAATGTGTTTTGAGTGAAAGAGTGTGCACTTAATTAAGAGTAGCTAAGACATAGAATTGTATATTTCGACTGCTGCCTTTTGGAGACTATTACATTAGAGCTCCATGGAGAAGTTATCTGGGAGATGCTGGAAGTTCTGGAGATGTTCCTTTTGGAGATAAAGTAAGATTCTGGAAATTGTGTAAGTGGGTCTCTGTTAAAGTTCTATATAATGAGATGGAGGGAAGTAGCGTTTCCATGGAGTTCCTGGATAAGAACTTCTTTCCACACTCTCAGGAACAAGACACAAGAAAATTAGATTTATTAACTTAGCTCAATTGCTTCCAGCCCTCTTCCAGCACTCCTTCCTACTTTCTTACGTCTCATTCAACTTCCAGGCATAGAGAGCATTGGCCTTATGCTATTTTGCATTTCATTACGATCTGGAGCAAATCGAGATTAAACAAAACATGAGAAATACAAGCAGATAAGAAAGTATGTACAAAGTGATACAACGGCCCAGTAAAAAAAATCGTATCTACGTAAAACAAGTTCTTTAATAAGAAATATTAATAACTTTATAGTTTATAAGTCTCAGGAAATAGTAATATCGTGAAATTAAATTTCAGCGCTATTTTTGTATCCACATTATTAGTATGTTTTACTTGTCTTGAGCCGAATTTCGGAAACTAAATATTACATTTTATATCACAACCCTACTTTGTATTCGGTTTGTGTAAAAAGCATAATGCCCAATCTGAAAGTAAGTTGAAAATTATTTTATTCCAAAATTTCTGGGTCAATTATCGTAAAAGGCCTCTTTGCCCCTTCCCACTCAATTAGACGAGGGTTACTCTGAAGAAATGCTCCTATTTCAATTGAATAAGCTCCAGTTTCCGTTCCTTTGACCACTGTCCGAGCAGTTGTGGCAATTCTGTAGTTTGTTCTCGGAATCCATTGGGCACAGCAGAAGAGGTTGAGGCCTGTTCGTATTTCAGCATTATTGCCACATAAATGTGTCACGTAACTCGAGTTCTCCGGCTACTTTCACTCCCACATCCACTTTCACTTTGGTCCATTTCGAATGTTTCTCGATGCTCAGTAACGCTTTGCCAAACCAGTCCTATCTGAGCGATTATAATGAAAAAAACAATTAATTTAGCCCTGTAACTTCAATAGGACCAAAACAGCAATCTACCACGGTGTCTTGTTGCAACGATTTAATTCTTCAATAACCGAAGAAAGCCTTCCAAGTTTAAAATTCACTTAAACTGTAAGAAAATGATTGCTATATTTCGGATGTTTGCGTAGATGTTGTAGATTCCGTACTCTTCTAGGCTACGATGAACTAGCTGATTTTGGTAGGTAGGATTTAAAATTAAGCACAGAAGAAAGTAGGACCCATCTCAAATTGAAATAAATGGTCTGTATTCATCTAATCTGTACCTCTGAAAAGATAGGAGGGAAAGGCAAGGGATTTGAAGAAATCCAGATTAAGTCATGAAGGTTGGAAGTGCTTGGGAGCAGATGCTGATGCTGGTGAAAGTAGCGTATATTTCAAGGCACAAAGTCTGAAGGTGGAAGTGAATAAAAAGACAAAAGCAAATGGAAAAAGTAGTTTTGAACTGAGGCTCAGCAATAAAATAGGGTCTTTATAGTCTATCAAAAACACTTTGAACAGACAATTTTGCGCTGAAAGTCTGAATCCAGTAAAGAAAAAGAAAACAGACTGTGTGGAGAAAGTGGAATCACAATATTTTCTGAGCAGTAAGTTCTGGGAAGGACCTTCTTATCACCTTCCCACATCTTACTTCCTTCAACTTCAGAGACGCAAAGCCCTCAGTAACTTACCCAATAAAAAAAACTAACCTAGAAGTAAGGCGTAATTCACCTAAAACAGTTTATAAACTGTTTGTCTAACTTACCCTACTAAACTTCACACCGCGGATAACCAGGAGGCTGCATCAAAATATTTTATTCATATTTCTCTGCCTCCTTTCTTTGACCCAGAGAAACAGGGCCCAGGTACACTTTTTAAATGTAATTTTAACATTAAATTAAGTTAAATTCTATGAAGTTGAATAGAAAATCACACATTATCATTGTGAGCTGATAGAATGGAAAATTAAATCAAGTCAATCCTTGAGGTTAATTAATTTATTAACTTTCCAATTAATTAACTTAATTATTTAATTTATTTATTATAATTGGGACGATTTATTTATTTTATAAAATAATCACGTAAAATTGCTCTGAAACTTTGAATTAAGAGTAAGCTTAGTTTGGTTTTCATACAGCGTACTGCAGTTGAACAAGTGAAATATTTATTTTATGTTTGAATTTCTGCTGAATTTTTCTGACCCAAGTTGCACTTGCATGTTGCAGTCTTGTTCTCGTAATAATGTGCTATATGTTGATTTTAACTGATTAGCTCCTGGCAGAACAGAACTGAGCGGAAAGTTTTGAGTAGAATTAGAAGCTGCCGTGCCACAAGTTTTGATTCCACGTTCCTATTATTCGACAGAAATTGTTCATGCAAGTCGTTGATCACTATTCATTAGCGGGGTTCAACTAAGTTAGTTCATAGTTGTAGCGTCGAAAGTTTTCTTACTTTGCGTCATTCTCCGAAATTCGGAGAGCGGTGAAAGGTGTGAAGCTTGGAAGATCATAAGGTTGGCTCGTCGTGATAAAAACTTTAGCATATCAAATTGAATTAGATGAGTGAAAGCGGAAGGGCTCCTTTCCCTGGGCCTGTCACTATTTTCCAGGACGGATGATGGAGGAGCCTAAATTTAGCTCTCAGGTGAGAAGTTTATGATGAAGGATCGGGTTTTGCAGGGACGCTTATGACTGAGTAGCTCGAGCCCAATCGATACTTGTGCTTTAGTCATTCCTGCATCTTTTATTATTCTTGCGGAGAGCAAGTGTCGCCTCCTCAAAATATTTCATCACATCTCGACCAATTTTACTTTCACTTTCAGATCAACCGACCCACTTTCCCGACAACTGGGAAATAAACAAAAAAAATGTAGACAATCAACTTTCTTGTTTCCCTCAATTCGATAAAAGGAAGCCGGAAAAAAGTTGAATGGATTTTTTAAAGGCTGGTCAAACAGCATTAAGGATCTCTCCTAAATTGGGAATGTGTCCCTGCTCTTTTGCCAGTGCTAAAAAGGAACTTGGCAATTTCTTCTGTATCGATCCTCCTTTTTTCTGGCTTAGAAGATCTACGGAAGGACAGAAAAAAGGAGCATCTTCCAAGGCTCACGAAAAGCGCCCGATTCTCCTTCAATGCTATCTGACACAATCCAACATTATCCGACAGCATTGTTCACTTTCACTTTCGTTACACTTTCACTTCTCACCAAAATCTCATCAATGTTTGTTCTAGTGCCTTGCATTTGTGAAATAGCTGTCATTTTCGTTATTAATTTGTATGGAGTTACCAAATTATAAGTTCTCTAGTTCCCAAAAAATCTGCTAACTCAATATTATTTTATGTAATTAAAAGAATCTTATTGTAGTTTCAAAAAGTTACATAATGCAGGCTGAACAGGATGCAAAAGCCCAACTATTCAAAACGTAAAGGAAATACTTTTGAACACGATTGGAACAAGATGCAAGTTGTGAAATTAAAATGTCATCATTCTGACAACATCTCGGTGACAAGATTGCAGATGGAATGAATGAGGAAATATTTCGATTGCGCAGACTGTTACAGCGCATGTTCTCGACGTTCAAATGATTAATTTTGTTTTAATAATTTTCCATACGACATCTGTGAACTGCAGCATGATAAACTAAAAACAAATTTCAGATTAAAATCGGAAATTCTGAGCATACTGTCACGATATAAACTTTTTTAAATCGTAGCGTTGAAATGTCTAGTGTTTTGTCTCGAATTTTTCTTTGCCGTCTTTCAAGGGGCAAGGCGCACTTTCTCCAAAGCCTTTTTATTCAATATCTACTAATTTGCATGAATAGGGTTCAGTTGTAGCTCAAAAAACGTTGGGAGTCAGAACACTTGGATTTTAAAGAGATCGTGTTGGCTTCTCAGCCTTTGAAAGTGGCAAAGAACCTTGGGATTTGACTTGGCTGCGACTACGCTGCGCTGTGCTAGGTTCTTTNACACTTGGATTTTAAAGAGATCGTGTTGGCTTCTCAGCCTTTGAAAGTGGCAAAGAACCTTGGGATTTGACTTGGCTGCGACTACGCTGCGCTGTGCTAGGTTCTTTCACCCTCAAAACGCCCAGAATACTAAATACAAATTGCCGGAGTTTAATCTGAGAACCAGAACGTTGTAATCTCCGAGGAATAACCTTGTATCCGACTCAGCCATCCTCAGTCCTGCGTCCTCCCTCGCTTCCACGAAGTGTGAACTTTGGATTAGGCTGACGCTTATTTATTTGAAATTTTTACACTACTCGCATTTACGTGAAATAAAGAATTCATACATGTAAAATGTAGCATTTTACATGTACATGTAAAAAGAGTCAACATCAAAGAACCACAAATTATTACAGTCTATGATATTTGAACCACTTTCAGTGCTAATGAAGCATACAAGTACATTTGCGGGCTTACGTACTTGTGGAAGAAACGTAATCATGGAGTACATGACAAAAAAAGAAGAGAAGTATAAACTCAATAAATAATAGAATTTAAAAACCTACAAATTTAAGTTTAAACTAACTTACCGATTGGGCCTTCTGGTTTACATTTAATTCGTACTGACACGGTGCAATCTTCCAAGAGCTTTCACTTGTGCAATTTACTTCACTATGGAAATTCGTCATAAAAGCACCGGTTAATAAAATATCGCTCTGTATCCCTTCATATGGGAAGAAGGTCGATTTGTCTGTGTGATATTTAGATTGAATTTGTGCTTGATAGTGGGAAGGTGCTACTAATGCTAGGGTAGAAACGAGCAGGGACATGTTAAGTTAAAAGGGATTTTGCGCTTAGGATTTACATAAGGAAAAGCCTCTGTCGGGTTCACTGACCATAGAAATGGAAAGTCGTTCTCTGTTCCGCTTCTGCAGGTATTCAAGTCGTCAGAACCAATTTGTTACAGTTCGGGCTTGAGCGGATAGAAATGACAACTATTGTTCGGCTCAAGACGTTTTATTGCAAATGGCTGTTCTATAGCCCACCATCCAGTTATGATCCATCTATCTCCTCAATATCTAATGACCTCGGAAACATTTGAATGGAATCTCAAACCCCACTATCTCTCCTTTATGTTCCTCCATCATTTGATTTATATTTATGTAAGACCGCTTTCCTAATTTACTTCGTATGTATTCACTAACTCACTTTTGGGAAAGTACAACCAAAGAAACCCATTGTTGTCTTGTTTCCTATTTGCGAGTAGAATTGGGCAGGGCATTACTTGTTTGGAGAGATTGGAGGAGAAAGCTACAGGAGAAAGCTCCTCCGGAGATGAAAAAGCTCTCTCAATATTATGTAAATCTTTTCGAAAAGTATCGAGTTTAATGAAAATTATAAGGTTTCCGTGCACTTGAGCCTGAATGGGATGTGACATACGTGACAGAGGAGGCCCTTAAGGAGACGTTAGACGAAAGTCAATAGGCGTCTCCATCGTCATGTTTCCCTTGAGGAAGGGAAATGGAGGACGCACAGAAGTTGCCTTTAAGGCTGTAACCCCTTCCAGGGAAAAGCGTGTCAATGCAATGAAGGTTCGGAAGCCATCTTTAAGTTTTGGGAATGGCCAAATGCTCACGTCTCATCTTTCTTCTTCTTCCTGGGAGAATATGTTAGGCCCCTTAGTGCAACACTGGGAACTTTCGATTTCATTTTCTCATTTGGGTTCTTATATCTTCCAACATAAAGTTTCAAATGTCATGAAGTGAATTACCTTAAGGAACTATTCCTTCCAAAGGAAGAGACCTCCTGCCTCTTCCGCAATTCCACGAAAACCAAGATGACGACGATCCAACAGGAGCAGGGGACAGATAAATGAATGAAGCAATTCTACTTTCTCCATCTACCCTTTATTCGAGGCTGAATGAATAGATAGAGCCCTTGTCATTCAACTTTATTATCCTATACCAACAAACGGAGTCGTCGCGCTTATCCTATGCATCAGCCTCCGGTAAAATTATGAATTTAAATGCCACACTTCCTATGTTTCGACCATTTTGAAATGGAGAATTATGCGACCGTTCCACCGAGAAGTAGTCCAGGTTTAATTGGCTAGCCAAACAACATTTTACAGCGAAACGGCCGTATTACTTCGAGCTGAGTGAAATTTTGTCATTTTATAACCTAGAGTAATGACAAATTGGGAGATCGGAGCCTGAGCTTCGGCTTCAGGATTGGTGTATTTAGAAAAGCATGATTAGTTGTCCTTAGTCCTTTGTAATGGGAAGGAAGTATCCAATAAAATGGCCAATATGGCTATAAAACTTTTTAGACAAAGCTGAATTGCCCGGCACCTGTCCTGGTCTCTCCTTGAACAAAAGGAAAAGGCAATTTTGTAAGTTTTCATAAAGTAGTGAAAGTCTTGATTTTATGACTTCGATATGCTCTCCTATGGAGAAAGTTACTATAGTGTAGGGAATGATTAAGAGTATCAAAGTTCAAGACACTGAGAACCTCTCTGCATGTTTTTCGAGCCTATAGTCTAACGGAGTCAATGGTTAATTTAACGTTGATTTTCCTTCGAGTTTAAGTACTTTTACATTTTTGATAAATGGGCCCTCCTCTCTTCCTGGGAAAATTAAGTTTTGTTTCTCTTCTATTTAGAATTTAATGGCTACTTGGGCATTCTTCTTAAAAGCACACTTTACTTTCTTCTTGTTACAAAGAAGTGTTTGAAGAACCTCTCTGCATGTTTTTCGATCCTATAGTCAACGGAGTCAATGGTTAATTTAACGTTGATTTTCCTTCGAGTTTAAGTACTTTTACATTTTTGATAAATGGGCCCTCTCTCTTCCTGGGAAAATTAAGTTTTGTTTCTCTTCTATTTAGAATTTAATGGCTACTTGGGCATTCTTCTTAAAAGCACACTTTACTTTCTTCTTGTTACAAAGAAAGTGTTTGTGGAAATTACTGGAGGAGAAAGTGTGGCTGTGCTTCCCAAATGAATCTCGAGGAAGATAGAATGCTTATTTTAACCCAACTTACGAGATTTATCGGGCAAGGGAAAGTTAAAAGTAATTCTTTCCCCTACTTTCTCCTTCTCTCGAATGGAAGAGACAAAAAATGGGTAAAATGAATGGCTCTTCGTGGATCTGCGTGTGAGAAGAAAGCAATCAAGGCAGAACGACTTCACTTGGCAACCGGAATCGAAGAGTGCATTGAGTCATATTTTATGCCCAGCTCTGTCCACAACCTGCATTGCATCACTTCCACTAAAGTCACACTTTCTCCAACTTTCTTTTTCAAGCCAGAGTCACCCACTTCCTAATCCTCCGTCCAGCCCCTTCCACCAGATAATTCCTGGAATCTCTGTGTAAATTGGAGTCATTCGCCCCAGAGCCCTCACATCCGGTTCTTTGACTCTCCGTCTTACAAATTGACCTCTTCCAGCTTACATTTATTTTAGTGCTCAAAGGCACATGTGCCTCGACAAAGCTATCAAACCCTAAAAACCTCCAGCTAGACCCTTTCTAATGTCAAAAATTAGATTAGCATGTTTGAGTATTATTAGTAATTTAGAAATACTTTTAATTTTTTTAAATATTGTTTATTTTGGTTCTGCAAAACGAAAAATACTTACTTCCAGGTACATTTTGAATAAATCATCGACCGTGTTGACTATGCTCGGAGGCCATTTGAGATTAAAGTTTACCATTTTCTTGTTCATCCGTGACCTGATTCTTAAGGGATCTTTGGGGTACTTTTGACATTTTCGAGGGGGCGTGTTGGTTGTCAGCTTTTGAGGAGGGACTTTTATTTGTACTTTCTCCTCAAGTAGCCAAGGAGGACTTGGAATTGGGCTACCAAGTTGGTCACCGCTGCTTATGCCTCGACTCGAAACGCTGTTTTGATCTCGGCTGCGACAATTTCCAAGTTTTTAAGTTTTGGGTCCTTCCCTGGGCTTCGGTCGAAGTTGAAGTTGTATTTGCGAGGTGGTATAAGTGCATGAAGTCAAGGGGCGACTACGTGTTGAGTTTTCTGAGAGATTTCTCCATCTTTTGGTCGTCCAGAAAATGGAAAAGCTACTCAGCGCATTACGTTGAGACATGCTGAGCATAACATTAAATTCTGACTTTATACACTTAGCCACTTCCATAAACAGGGGACTGACAAGGCTCAGAAGGGCCCTCACCAGGCCTCACAACGACTTTCTCTCTCCACTGCTTCCTCGACCAACGGAATACTAAAACAAGTACTAGATTTTAAAGTGTGACAACTGACGATGAAAAATGTGATCTTCCACAAACCATATGAGGTCAAAATATAAGTAGTCTCGGGATTCAAAATTACAACGCCTCAACTCTCACAGGCATTTGAACCATTGCACACCTTTTTTTTTTATAAAATCATCTGCTTCCAGAAATAAATTACAAGTGGTTCATTATACGCCTGAATTCTAACATAAATACACGAGGAATAATACATAAATTGCATAATGTAATTTAATTTTTAATTACTTGGCAGATTCGAAATGGAATCAACATTTATTCTAAATTTAATCATTAATAATTATTCTTAATTCTAAATTTTTTTGACAAATCATCAAAAGTAGAGTAAGTTTTCAGAATGAACGTGAACATTTCGGCTAGGTTTTAACTCTACCGTTTCAACCTTAACTCAAAGTTGTCAGTTCAGGTTTGATTTTGATATTATTATCAAAATTCAAGAATTGGATTGAACGGAAGCGGTGCTCATTTTAGGTTGAGGAATATTTGCAAAATTAAAAACGTTGAGCCTCGAAAACGTCAAATCAAAGCCATTGCTGCAAATTGTATCAACCTTTCTTGTCTGGCGGCTTCTTGACAAGAGAACAATGGCGGCTTCCCTTTTGACTGACAAAGGAAGACTGTTTTGAAAACAAAGCGAGGACTTAAGGCTCCCCTTGTGTTTTGTATCGATTTGAAAAGGCAGGAACCCGGCGAAGACCAGCAGCTTTACTAATCGCATCGAGAAATCCCCTCCTTAATCTTTGGAGCTTATGCAAAGATTTCCCTTTCAATCAAACCAAAGTGGCAGGGAGAGTGAAAGCGAGCTTTCTCTTTGCTAAGTTCTGGTTGCCGTCTCTATTGTTATGAATTTACAAAACCTCTGGAGAACTCATAGGCTTTCTGGACTTATCTTGTGTGGAACCTAGAACTGAAGGATTAATTTCTCATGGATTTATGAAGACCAAGGGTAGGCAAGGCTACCCTTCCCTAAACAGGGCTCAGAATGACAGGAATTATTATTTTAAGAAAACCGATATTACGCCTCACAAATGGGATGCTTTCGTTACATTATGTTAGCTGCTTAGTAGAAATAGCTCTAGTGAACCAAATTACGCACATTTTAGCAGGAATATTCTTGTAACTAATTATTATTCCTTATTAACTTTTTTCTTATTAATATTTCAAATGCATTTCAATACAACTGAATAGCTAGTAAATTTTTCGCGTTTCCTTTCAAAACCACTTTTTCAAAAAATAGCAGAATGGTATTGGACAACCAGACGAATCTGTAGTAGATGACACTACCGACTCCTGACTATGTAATCCAAGTTCAGCTCCTGTAGAGTACATACAAATTGTGTCGTTTTCATGCAGTACCAAAATGATTTGAACAAGTTGAATTAAACATTTGTATTTAAATCCTCTGAGACATCACTGGAACAGCATTATATCTCTCATGCATCAATTTCAAAGGAATCATGGTTCCGTTAAGTGTCATGTTTTCAGCGCACCAATATCTATCGCCAATGGCTCGGAAGAAAATGTTCCGTTTATGTTTTCCCTGTCTTCCCCGACACTTTCCTATTGATTTACGTACCGAAAGTTGTCGCCTACTTCTAAAGAGGAACCTAATATGCAGTTAAGGGGAATTTTGATATGCATAATGTCTTTGTGCATTGAGTCAGAACGTTCAAATGAGCACTGGTAACAGCCTCCCTGCCAAATTGAAGTCATCTGCTTCGTTCTTAACGCTCCTTTCATAACAATGCTTTTCCCTTCTCAAACCTAACAAATATTCATTTCAATGCGAATTGAAATGCTTTTTCTAAGATACTTACAGCTCCGTATGCTAAAATTTCCACTTCAGCTATAACACCGTTTAATTCCATTTCGAGCCAGTGATAGATAGTACAACATTAGCGCTGTGCAGCGTACAAAAATTGGCACCATTTTGGCAAAGGATTTTCCCTTTCTTAACTTCTCTACTACTTTGTAAATCGTAGATTTCAAAATACTACAGTATATAAACCTTTATATTAAAAACGGATAACTATTTTCGTAGTTCAAACATCATAAGTCCTAGATCCGGGCATGCTATTTTCTATGAAAAGAAAAATCTTTTCTTGTTTTTGTTAAAAATGATCATATGTGGCGCAGCAGCTTTCCTTTGCTATCGAAGAAAGGTTAAAGTAATAATGAGGATGACTAGCCAAATAAGCCCCAGTCCTTGGACAGGAGCAGCTTGAGATCGATATTAAAATCCTCCAGTCCTAGGACGGGCTTGTTTGGCTATGAAATTCTGGAACTGAAAATAATACTAGACCAAGTCATGCTCAGAGAACTATGTAGAAATCAAACCTAAACTTCAATGGCTCCGAGAATTCCTAACTTTGTCGTTTTGTTTTCACAGTTCCTCCTGAGCAACCAGTGATTGTTGACGAAAAGGGTCTGGAGAGGACTTTGTTTGTGGGCCCTTACACTGAGGGAGCTCCGCTCACGCTCCACTGTCACGTCAAAGGCGGTAAGTTCCACAAAGGATTACGTTTTTCTGTGCCTCCTAGTAACATCTAAAATTAAAAATGTAAGAAGCGACAAATATAAGAAACCTTCCAAGACTTCAAAACTTGGTCAATTTCAGGAGGGAATTAGGAAATAAATGGCATTGTCAAGTCGAGTATCCCAAAGCCATACATCCCGATCCTTGGTTCCCTCTATTTGTACTGGGAGTCTTAAGAAAATATTTGAGCATTCCTTTTTGGCAGATCTTGGTGACTTTTTGGCCACGGTGAAAGAAGATGTATGGGTCCACCTTCGGCCCATTTTTCCTACTTTTCCGCTCCAAAGCTCCGCAGATTGTTTGTCATTCTCTACCTCTGAATGTCTCTGAAAATAGGGGTGTTAGCCAATATTATTTTTCTGTTCTAAAGTATCATACAACAACCCAAGGATGATTCCAGTGCTGCACATGAGTTATTGAGGTAAATAAACGCCACTAAATGCTCCCAATTCCCCAAGATTTATTTCACCCACTTTCTCCTCTCTCTCTCTCTCTCTGACTTTTATTACACAAATTCAATTCCAATTCTAAACAACTTTTATTTCACAAATTCAATACAAATTGAAAGATTTACAAGAGTTAGAATGAGAAAGGAAGCCTTACATGATTCCGTAAACCGCACTCCAAAATGACACCATATTTATTATTAAGCCAAACAATCCCATACTAGGACATGGAGATGTTAATTTATGGGATTTCCTGTTCTAGGAGCATCTTTAGCTAGTCTTGAATATTTTTTAATTTTTAATAGCATAAATTCCGATAAGAACTTCGAAGATAATTTTAGTCTATCTATTGGTACTGGACGTGGAGTTATTGTAGGATTTATTATAAATTCTTCAATTTTTCTAGTTTTGTGGTGAGTAGAAGTGAAACAGGCAGGCAATGCAGAATGAATACACAATTAGGAAAGGTTAGAATTAGTTGATGCTTAAAGCTTAGTGCTTAGTTCGAATATTTAGAACAGGTCGACATCTAATTTTGGACGGGCGTTGATGACAAATGTTCCTTTCTTCTTAGCACTTCAACATTCCAAGAAACATCGAAATGCTATCCAAGTATTCCTTGCTTCCGGAATTTCTTGCACAATGTTTCATTTGGTTCAAAGTTCAGAGCCAATATGGCCTCACCACAAAGCGAAGACTGTTCTGTCACAATTAGCAAATAGTTCCGAGCCACTGCATAATTTAGACTTGAATGGCACTTACGGTTTCAGGACAAAGCTTACCAAGACGCGGCGAAGGGTCTTGTGGGTTACGAAATTCCTAAGCCACAATAGGACGTGCTTAAGTTATAAAAGCAACAAATCAACTTCTATTGTTGCAGGCTTGACAGACTTAAGTTATTGCCATTACTTGAGAAAACTGTCATTGAAGTGGGCAACCATTCTATCAAAATTTCTAATAATAATGTGAAAACTTTCCTTCAGTAAAAGCAATTAAGCCGCTCTACATTTATGAGAACAAAACAAGTTTTCTCATCATGACGAGCAAACCCAACCTAGAACAATACTGTTGCATGTCTAAACTTTCTAAAAACGTACTCAGCCAGCGTAGGCTCTCGTAGTAACTTTGCTTCCTACTAATTATCTGTTGGGTTGATTCTAATTGAATGAGGCCATTTCGTGATTGAATGGAAAGAATATTTGACATACACAACTTAACTGACAAGCATGGACAAAGCGGGCCATTTCCACCTCTTTTTCCAACTTGGGCTCTGATTACATGTCAATTCCAACAACCCGCCCTTGCAAAATTCATGAGAACCTTCCAATTTCAAGTTTTCTCATAAACGGCGTAGGCCGGCAGCCAAACTTCAACCGAAAAATCCATAACCTCCACCGCTTTTCCTTTTATACATTCATAATCATTGAGGTCGTGCCAAATCGGAGAGGGGCTTTGTAGGCGTAAATCGTAATCTTGACAATCCAGGCATCTACAATTCATATTAATGGTTCGTCCGCCCATTCGTTTCATCATGGAGAAAGTATAGAAAAATGACGCACAAAAGCATAACAATCGTTTACCTTTAATCGAGCAACAGTTCGGGCGACGCATCTCGTAACATTATTTACCTACATTATCAATTTGAATTTTCAGTCGTATCACTCCTTCATTATAATTTGAAATCTATTTCTATAGACAATATTACTGCTCCTAAGGAGCGAAATCTGCAAATATAATATTTGTGCTACTCTTCCATTCTTTTTTTTAAATAATTTCACCAAATAGAACTGAACAAATTGGAGATCAGATGACATTACATTTATAGATGCCAGATGAACAAATATTATTATGGATTTTATCGCAATTTTGTAGATTTGATGCTGCTGAAAGGGAAGAGAGTTGTAATGATATATGCTTTCACTCGACAAAATAAAGTTTTCGTTCTAAAGCACATTTCCTCTGGAGTTGCTGAATTGAACTGGAACCATTACGAATTTGAATTGGAATGATATGCATATGGAATATGGATTTTGAAATAGTCTAAATGTATGCGTGGGGCAGGAAAACTTTATCTTCCGCTCGTCATTTCCATCTCCCAACACCATCGATTTTATTTCCTTTCATTTTATCCCTGAGAATATGCATGTTCAGTAAATTCAAATTCAAAGGAAAGGAGGCTTCCCTCCCCAACATCATCATCACCTTTCTCCATTAAGATCTTTTAAAAAGTGCTTTCACTTCCGCCCATCTTATCAAACCGATTCCGTCGTCTCCCTCCCTTATAATAATAGTGCCAAGACATGCTGGAAATCTGTTCGAACAAGATAAAGCCCATTTCTCCCTCTACAAATTCATATTCATTCCCATTCCCTATGTAGATCGAGCGTAGTTTCCCATTGATGCATTTTAGCTTGCAAATTTTCGAACGTCCTAAAACGTGGGTTAATGCTGAGTTTCAACAATAATTTAGATGCAAAATAAACTTATGTTAGGATAATCTGAATAAACATAGTAACGGAAAGCTCTCAAAAATTATAATCGCAATTTTTGCAATTAAATGGCGAATTAGTCAATATTGGTATACTGTTCAAGCTTTTAATTTTTTAAGTTTTCATTTTATAAAAGGCAACGAACTTTAGAAGTTGAGCGTTAGCAGATTTTTATTTGTAAAATATTCACTTTCATGTTAGTCTCTCTCTTGGCCTTGGCTCTCTAGAGATTTTTGGTGAAAGGAGGGAATT